>PVJX010013297.1:0-47799 GCA_004027295.1 Dolichotis patagonum
AACGAAAAGGATTAACCTTAATAAAATATTTTCTGCCTATTATGTATACTGTTTTCCTATACCCATCTTATTTAATCCTGAGTCACCATTTCATTAAATTGTTACTTCCATTTCAGAGATGATAGATGGAGACTATTTTGAGCTTATTAAGTTACTGAATCAGGACTCTCTCTCGCACACCTCTTTCTGCAATCTGCGCCCTTTCTGAATCATGCGGCCCTGCCCCTTCTGTTCCAAGCTTTTAAGAGCAATCCTCGTTAGTCTTTTACTGGTAATTTTCACAGCAAACAGCACAGTTATTTACTCCATATTGGTTAGAACTCTGCTAATTGCTGTTGCTCATTCTGTTAGCAAACATGGTATTTAGTGACTCCAGAAAGAATCCAGATTGTGGGAAAACACAAACTGATAACATAAACAAATGCTTCACAGCAAACCTTTGTTTGAGTTCCAAACAATTTTTAATTGTCATTTTTGCTTTTGACCAAATAGCTTATATTTAAAATCCTTTAACCTCTGAGAATTGATCTTTCTAAACGTCTCCTGATACTGGTTTATATATAGTACGTCTCATACAATGTATGTCTTTGTTTATGCAAGGCCCATGCTCTCTGCAGACTAAGCTGTTACTGAGAAGCACCTTGCCAATTTTCATAGTGCCATAGATATGCCATAGTGCCATAGATAAACTAATCTTATCTTATCACTGTGCTCTGTTTGTGCTGAACTTCAAAGTACCACAGAAATCTCCCTCCCTCTCCCTCTCCCTCTCCCCTGGTTTCCCGTATCTTGCTTTCCTCAGAGCCTACAGAGGATGAAAGAGGGCCACAACATCTGGCAGCCCAGAGAACAAAGCACATAGATGACGCATGGGCCACTATGCATTGGTCACTGGCTGTCTTCTAAGCCTTGTCTTCCAGGTATACGTAACCACCGCTGCTCCAAACTAGATTGGAAAGAACATATCTAGGGTCTGCGTATCTCAACCATGTGTGAAGGAGTTAGTTTGGATAACTGTAATTTAAGGGTTAATGGTCACAAATGCAAAACCAAGTTCAGCAAGTTTTCCCCTGAGAAACTTCATGCATGATCAAAGGCACCAACATGGCAGGATAAAGTGAACAGAAGCAAAGATCTACTGTTTCTATTCTAGGTACCCTTGTGTGTTTGAAAAGTATCTCATAAGATGTGTTAATACTGGCGGCAATAAAAGGCTTAAAATCTTGCTCTGTGCAAGGTGTGCTCCACAGCACAACACAGAGAAGGAAATATTAGCTTGCTCTGCCAGTGGGCGTCCCTGGTGCTGCTGATACAATGAAATGGGCATGTTTATATAATCTGGGCATTCAGGAAAAAATTATGCAATTCAGCATAATTTTCCCAAAGGAGTTGAAATGGAACAGAAACCAACTGAACATCTGGGTTTGGGGTTGCTTCAGCCTCCAACGCAAAAATGAAAATGAATTCCAAGTGGTCAAAAAGTCCAAATACTCAGCCCTGACAAGTTTTTTCCTTGCTGAATGGAAAGCTTAACAACTGTCTTTTTCTTGAAATATAAATTACAATCAGCTGGTGTTAGTTCTGTTATTTTTATGACCTTTTATGGATCAGAAAAAGTCTTTCATTACTAGTGGAACACACATGAAAAGAAAAATACCCTAACACCTCCCTATGGTTTTTAACTGGAATGTAAATCTAGACCAAACCCGGGTACACCCTCATGGTTTTTAATATGAGACAATGATCAAATATTACCATCTTCTCATTCATGTTTATGATTAACACTAAAAAGAAATCATTATAGGAGAAATGGCGCAAATGCTGCTATCTTTTAACATGCAGTTTTAGTCACCTACCAGTTGCACATGTGAGTAATACTTTGAAATGCAGCTGTCCGCTATGGGGTTGAAATTGTTAAACACCCACTGTTTCCTCGTTTTGACATGGTGGGGTGTACTGCCAGTGCTTCACATGCATAAGAGGGACGGAGTAAGAACTCCATGTTAGTGTTGTAATTTAGACATGAAGATTTGATGCCTTGTGGCTGATTTCCATGTCGCATGGTCTTGTTTTCCCATGCACCTGAGATTCCAGTGTTTCTTTCTGGATAGATAGGAACAATCCAGTCTTATGGGATACACTTCTCCCAAGAAGAATGTGGTTAAGCAGACCACTTGAGTGCAGACAACATGCACACATGAACACATGGACACACGTGACGTCTGTTAGCAAATTTCTCATCTGCAAATGCATTGTCAGAGCTGACCTTTGGGCTTTCACTCCACTTGCACACGGACTGGGTCACTTTGTCTTTTCGGGTGGTGACAGGCAAGTGGAGCATAATAAATAAATAGAGAGCTTGCAGGCTGTTTTCTGTTGTAAATACTCAGATAAACAAGATCAGTAGCCATAACACTTTCTTTAGCTGAATGTGGCATTCTAGAAGAAAATGCCCTTGTACGTGATAGCACAATGTCTTCATTCTTAGTCAAAATATATTTTTAATCCAGTTGTTACGGTGTCACAGGCAATGCAAAACATTCCCCTAGTCCCCTTATGTAGCCAAGCAACTTGGAGAGACGCATGTCCCTAAAAGTGCATTGGACTTATCTCCAATCGGTCATGCTGCCCACTCTGCCTCATGGGCAGAGGGATAAACTTGAGTTCAGATAGAATCGAGGACAAAATTACTATCGTCGATCTCTCCAGGGTGTTTCTGTACAACACCCTCAGCAGAAGTACTGTGAAGGTGGCCTGGATGTTGCTGATAGTGTTCGGTGACGTGGAGGGGACCACGACTCTGAACTTTGGAGAAATAAAATGTTGTTAGATCAGCTTCCAAAAGCAATTTTCAAGCAGCAGCAAAAGGGAGAGAGAAAAAGCTTAAGCATTTTTCAAAAGTGAGAAACTGGTTTGAGGCCGGCTCCTACTGAACACACATAAATGGTGACAGGAGGTTATTTTCTCATTAGGCACCTGAGACTTATCTCAATTGTACTACTATACATGTTCTGCGCCCCAGGCTCGTTGGTGGGGGAAGTTATTTAGAAATGAGGACTCTTAATAATTGCAGGTTATGTCAGCCACCTGCAGAGAGAGGTACCTCCAGCTTTCAGCTTCAGCAGGAGAAGAACATGTTCTTCCTTTCCAGGAGAAACTGTAAGACCGTGTTTTTCTGTCCTGTTCAAATGATGACATCCTAATCAGTCTCAGCAGCAGCCAAAGTTTGCTTGGACACTTACTATCGCTAAAACTCACTCATATATCATCCATTTCATCCCCAGAAACACCTAGTGTGCCAGCAGGACCAATATCACCATTTCTCTTTGACAAACATGAAGCCCATGGTACAGGTTTCCCTCAGGTTCAGGAATTACATTACTTCAGAATTGAAGGAGTCCTCGGAGAGCTCATTTTGGCATCTGATTCCACGGGAAAGGACAGTGAAGACCAAGAAGATCACACGTGAGTTAGGAAAAAACTGACACTGCGTGCAGACTTGGAACCCAGTGCTCTTTTGAATTGCAGCACTGCATGTGACCAGCGGAGAGGACTTTCCTTTCATCACGGAAAACATGCTTTTCTGTGTGCAGTGGCTGGGGAAAAGCCCGGGAATGCAGACACTGAGGGACGGGGCCTGGCTGTGTCTTGCTCTGTTGTGACTTGTCATTTCCTAGAGCAGTGCCTGCTCTGTAACAGGTACTCAGTAGGTAAGTGGGGAATGTGTCTTCCCATAGCTACTAGGTTGTTTTAGAAGAGACTTGCAGACATCTGGCACAAAGTGCCAGACCCAGGGGAGCGTGTGCCATCCGCATACCAGTCTTCTCTGGAAATGGCATGATAGGCCCAGAAGCATCTCAGAAACCTGCCTGGGATGGGAATGGGGAAGGACGCCAGTCTTGGGGACTGGAGGGAAGCCCTCAGTGACTCTAATTTCTAAAGCAACCTCTTCTACCCTCACTGAACTCTGTTATTCCTCCATATTTTGACATTAAAGGCTCTATTTCTCCCCAGGGGATCATTTCAATCGGTGTCTCCCCGCCCACTGGCTCTGCAAAGAAAGCCACTGTTACAGACATGCGCGGTATCCTTTAGGTGTTTTTGGCAGTAATGCGGTCAACAGTCATGGGAGAGAAATGCTACTGATTTCCGTTTCAAGGTGAGTCATCTGGGGAAGAGGTCAAAGCAACCGGAGCTGAGTGACACTGGGTGGTAATAGCTGAATCTGCCTTAGTTACAGTTCATCGGATCTTTTCATTTCCATTTGCTTGAACAATCGTCATGACTTTAAGGTGTGAGGAAAACCATGATTTCCTTCCCTAGGAGGTGAGAGCCAGGTCTGCAGCAGCCATGTCACATGTTCAGTGTAAAAAGCCTGGAAAGTCTCCTAACTCCAAGTCCACTGCTCTCCCCACTGCCCTGAGGACATGGGGTCCAGGGCAGGGAAAGGCTGAGGCGCCCGTCCCTCTCCAGTGTGGGCTGGTGCAACCTGTCTGCTGCACAGGTGAATGGCTGGGCTCCGGCAACTTGCTGCTCCTGTCACCCACAGAAAAGGAAATGTCTGTGGAAACCCTACATTTCAGTCTCCAGAAATTTATTTTTCTTGCTTTTCAAGCAAACAATATTTTGCTCTAAGCTTTAAGAAATTGTTGAAGTTGAGACTCTAATTAACCTCAGTGCTAAGTGCTGTAACTATAGGGAACTTCCTATGATTTAATGGACTGAGAAGGAACCTCAAATGTTACTGGGCTTTGGCTAAAACTGGCTAGGATGTACATGTTTAAGCTGACAACCCCAGTTGTTCTGACTGGAAACATTGGGCAGTTCAGCTTTTAGCGCAAATGTGATTATTTTTATTAGTTGTGCTTCTTTATGATCTTTTCACTTTATTTTTACATCGCATATATGAAATATATGTATATATACACACATACATATGTAAATTGCACTTACATTTTATACATTGCTCCACATTCATATGTATACATATACATACGTATTCATTTATATTTTATTTTTCTTTTTCCTTAAGAATATCATTTAAGTCCAAATTAAGCATCAGATAACAAAAACCTGATTTTGGACAGCTGATTTCATGGGTTAAATATACAAATAATAAAAATTCCAATGGGTCTAGACCTATCACACATAAAATCTAGTCCTAAGTGTAGCTGTATGTGGAATTTAACATTATCTTAATATTTGGCCAGGAATCAGGGAGAAAATAAATAGTATGCCTTCTCTGGCACTTGATTGTTAAATAAACATTCTTTTCACAAAAACAAGGTTAAAAAAAGGTTGCATCTTTTTCTTATGATGGTAATGGCCTATGCTGGGATGCTGATGAGCAAATATGGTTTGAGCTGCTATGATGAGGCACCATGGGACACAGTCCCAGAGCAGGAGTCGCATCCCCCGGCATTTGGGGGGTTGGTTATGGAAGGGCAGAAAAACAGCTGGAGGGATCCATTTCTTGCTGCTAAGCAAATCCATCAAGCATGCTCCCCACAGACTCTGAAAGTGGCCTTGTAACTTTCCAGCGATCAGCCGTGCCCCATCTGAAATGGCACTTAAGGCCCACTGACCACACCTGAAGGAACATGAGAGATAGAGCGCCAACTCCAGGGAAGTGTCAGCCTCTTGTAAAGAGGAAGGTTTCACCGGGTCTTGTAGAATGGCTAGGATTTAGAGAGATGGAAGGAAACAGGATAACCGAAGATTGCAAAGAGAAAACATGTGAACAGAAGAGACAGAAGAGACAATTATGGAATGAACAGAGGGCCAGTCCTGAGAGTGGGCAGTGAGGTTCTATTCTCATCGCTCAAGAGTTTCACACAGAAACTTTGTCTGTTACAGTTTGCTTCCATTCATCAAACCCAAAGGTAAAGAAACAATAGTTTCTGGTCTCCGGATGCCCGCTGTTACCCTACAGTGTTACGTATCACAATCTGGAAGGTGTGTGATTCTGCCTTACCACTTTCACCTCAATACAATGGGTAGAATAAAGGTAACTTCAAAAGACGCCAAAACTTCCCTCTGCCAAGTGAAGCCCTTCCACATAAATGGTCTTCAGATTCATCATGAGCGATTTTGATAGTTATTTTTTGGCTCTTCTTAATGACAAAGTAAAGAAAGCTTCAGGGACCTCGCGCTTTCAAAGACAGATAAAACACTCAGCCTGTTTCTTTGCTGTTTTTAGTTTGGGCGTACACCAGGCTTGAGGCTGAACTGGTAAAGATGACCTCGTTACATACCTTCAAGCAACATGAGTCTATAAATTTTCACACTAAGTTGGACAAGAATCAGCATATCCTGTTTTGAACATCTGCACAATTAGATTGACAAGTGAGTGATTCTGATTGCCTAATGCATCCCTGTCCCCTCCAATCTTTATCCATAAGGAATATGAAATAGCCTCTCTTATTTTTTTCTATCTAGGCAAAAATGGAACATCAGGACTGACTGGAAATGACGGCATAAAACTCATTAAACTCTCCTGCAATTGCCAGAGGTGACATACGTATATTCAGCATCATTTTCTAGAAAATGGGAAATAGGAAAACTTGAAAAAGTAGCTGATCAAAATTCACATTTTGAGAAGTGGCGTGACCCCAGGCAGGCCTGTGACCTAGCTAAAGCTCCTTAGACTTCTACCCTGAGTGCTGACCTTTGTGTCAGGCACTGCCACACCTGTTATACCCACTGAGGCTCCTCCTAACTCTACAATTCGATCTCTCAGCCTCTAGCCATGTTTAAGAATGGTCAAAAAACCAGGAAGATGCATGTGTGAGCTTCTGGATTGGACCTGCCCAACCTGGTTTGTAAATCCATTTTTCCCACAGTGTACAATGGGCACTCATGAGTCTTAAATTTCCATGAGAGATCTGATTGTGCCCATGTTAAAGTGATCACATAGACTTTGGTGAAGACCTAAGAGATTTCTCTCCAAAGAACAAGGTAAATATAAAAATGCAGATAATCCACATCATAGCTTTTTTTATTTTAAAGAGAATAAAACAAAAGAGGACAGAACAAAGCAGATCAGAACAGAACAAACATAAGCAACACAGCACTTTACACCAAGACAACCAGATATTAACAGTACCTACCATAATGTCTCTTTCTTTGCAACAGTTGAGCATGGCTTCAAATACAATAATATCAAACATACCAAAATGGTATAAAGCCATTCAAGAGAATAACAGAATTAGAGGACATTCTGAACCAAATAACAGAGAATGATCAGTGGCTACTATAATAGCTCATTTTCAATTAAAAATTTGTTTATAGTATCACATATATTAAAATCCCAATAAGACACAACATGATAGAACTGATGGTAATAGAAGAATAAAAGCATGGTAGGACTTCAAAGCAAGACATATTAAATCATCAATGGCTGCCATAATGTTTTGTTTTCTTCAAAACAGCTGTTCATACCATCACACATAATAAAGTCAAACAAAACAGAATAAAATGTTTCCAACTGATGAATGAAAACATAAAAAGGCTTCAAAGCTATGTAATGGGGAATCATGATTACCATAAAATCTTACTCACTCTTACCAACTCTCATACTAGGGAGACTATACTATATTTACACACGTGAGTTTGGTTTATTTTGTTTATGAGTATGGTCTCAAGTTGCATCCATTTATTTATAAATATCTCAGTGTGATCATTCTTTATAGTGGAGTATTACTCCATTGTACAAAAATACCACAACTTTTTTATCCATTCCTCAGTTGATGGGCACTTAGGTTGTTTCCAAGATCTGGCTATTACAAATTGTGCTGCTATAAACATGGGTGCACATATATCACTGTGGTATGATGTTTTCAGATCTTCTGGGAATATGCCTAGAATTGGAATAGTTGGGTCAAATGGGACTTCCAAACCCAGCTTTTTGAGGAATCTCCAGACTGACCCCCACAGTGGTTGTACCAGTCATTCTACATTCCCACCAACAGTGCAGAAGAGTTGCTTTTCCCCACAGCCTCTCCAGCATTTGTTGTTGGTAGGTTTTTTTTTTTTTTTTTAATCTTGGCCAATCTTTCTGGAGTGAGACGGAATCTCAGTGTGGTTTTAATTTGCAGTCTCTAATGACTAATGATGATGAAAATTTTCTCATGTATTTATTTGCCATTCATATTTCTTCATCTGAGAACTGTTTATTCACCTTGGATGCCCATTTTTGGATTCAGTCTTTGAATTTTGAGGATCTGATTTTTTGAAATTCTTTATAAGTTCTAGACAGAAGTCCTTTGTCTGAGGGACAGTTCACTAAGATTTTTTCCCCAGAAAAATCTTTTGCTAAGGTCCAACACTCATTCATGATAAGAACCTTACAGAGAATTGGATTAGATGGTCTTTACCTCAATATGATAAAGGCTATCTATGACAAACCAACAGCCAGCATCATATTAAATGGCCCAAAACTGAAAGCCTTTACCTTAAAATCAGGCACAAGACAAGGACGTCCCTTATCACTGCTCCTATTCAACACAGTACTAGAAATACTAGCCAGAGCAATTAGACAAGAGAGAGAAATAAAAGGAGTAAAGATCAGAAAAGAGGAAGTTAAATTATCATTATTTGCAGATGACATGATACTTTACATAGAAGACCCTCAAAACTCCATTGAAAGACTCCTAGATGTAATAAATAAATTCAGCAATGTAGCTGGATACAAAGTCAACACTGAAAAATCAATAGCGTTCCTCTACACTAACAACAAAAATACTGAGAGGGAGGTAAGAGAAGCCAAACCCTTCCCACTAGCATCCAAAAAAATGAAATATTTAGGAATTAATCTCATGAAAGAAGTATAAGAGCTATACAAGGAAAAGTATAATACCCTGAAAAAGGAAATTGAAGAGGACCTCACAAAGTGGAAAGACATCCCTTGTTCATGGATAGGAAGAACAAATATTGTGAAAATGGCCATTTTCCCAAAATTACTATACAGATTCAATGCAATCCCAATCAAAATACCACTTACGTACCTCACAGATCTAGAGAAATCACTGCTAAAATTCATCTGGAACCAGAAGAGACCTAGAATAGCAAAGGCAATTCTAAGCAGCCAAGGCAAGGCAGAAGGCATCACAATCCCTGACTTGAAATTATACTACAAAGCTACTGTAATAAAATCAACATGGTCATGGAATAAAAACAGACATGAAGATCAATGGAATAGATTGGAAGATACAACCACAACACAAACTCACTCAACCACCTTATCTTTGATAAAGGGGCCAAACATGCTCGCTGGAAGAACGATAGTCTCTTTAACAAATGGTGCTGGAAAAATTGGCTATCTGTATGCAGAAGACTAAAACTAGACCCATGCCTATCATCATGTACTAAACTAAAATCTAAATGGATCAAAGATCTAAATCTTAAAACAGAAACACTAAATCTGTTGGAAGACAAAGTAGGTTAAAAATCTTGAAGACACAGGGGTAGGTAAAGAATTCATGAACAAGGATCAAATCTCATGGGAAATACTTCCCAGAATCAATAATTGGGACCACATCTTATAAAGAGTTTCTGCATGTCAAAAGAGATCTCCAACAGAGTGAAAAGAAAATCCATGTCATAGCTTTAAGGTTTGCCATATTTAATCACCTATGAATGCTGCCATGAAAAACTAAGGAACCAGAGCTATTTTCTCACTGTGCCATCAACAGCCTCCCCCAAGGTTCCTAAAAAAATGTGTTTCATCCCTCTAATAAAAGTTCACTAACACGAGCAGGCATTCTTGAAAAACTGTCCTAATTCTGATAATGTAGCACAGCAGAAATGGATACAAGTTATGGAAAGAACTCTTGACACAAGATCTAACTGTGTGACAGGTGTGACAACAGGCAATTTTCTTAAGCTCTCTCAACCTTGGTTTTCTCATCTGTAGGCTAAGAATGACAATTTGCCAATTTCACAGAGCTACCGTGCGGACTAAGGGGGACACTAGGTCCTCGACACAATGCAGCATACAGCACATGGCGGAAGCACAGAATTGGCGGCCATTACTTTTTGCAAAGTCGAGCCCTCTGAGGTTTCTTTCTTTGAAGTTTGGGGGAAGAGCCGACTTGGCTGTGTGTGAAACACGGTGGCTGAGTATGGCAGGTGGTGGTGAGCATATGCCAGAAGGCTGTGCTGGGCCCTTCCATCTGAGATGCAGTCAGACATGGCACTTTTTTGGCTACGTTGGGACCTGTGCATCTCTGAGCATGGCTTGTTTCCTGTTTCTCCGCCAACCCTCTTTCCTTCCTTCTTCTGAAACACATCTAGCCTTCTTTTTCTTCCCAGCATCTAAAAAAATTGTAATAAAGGCTAACACTACCACTCCCTGAGCCTATCAAGAACATTCTCTTCCGTTACCCCTGGGGCAATGTGTCATGAGCTGGCACAATGTGTCATGAGGAGTGCTCTGCGCTCCTTTCAGCTGGGAAGCTGGGGTGGTGGGGCCAGGCAGCTGTGACTGGAGGGTCTGATTAAAGCAGGAAAAGAGTAAGCATGGGGGATAGGCGGATCTGCATCTCTTCATCAATACTTGTGCTCCAGCAGAATCAGGGAGAGTCAGGGTTCAAGGCTCACAGCTTAAGTGGCCAGCACCGTGTCTGCATTTAAATTTGGCATTCGGTTCTCCTGCAGAATTTCCGTCTGCATCACAAATCTGTATCTGCCATGCTGAGCGCAGCTGGGAAAATGGCCTGGTCTCCCAAGGCTGTAAACTCTACTCAAGCCTCTGGCCTGGTACTTCCAAGCCCCACAGCCCTACCAAGTTTTTCTCAGCTGGGAAACTGAGGTGTTTTACTGTTAATTAGATAACATATGTATGGCATTTCAGCCTGGCACATAAGACATTGTCAGGAAACTTAGTAACTGGAAACAAGACACTGACTAAGGAACAATGCGCTTTAAACAAACGGAAAAATGAAAAATGGGCAGTCACAGCAAAGAGCTAAGGAGAGTAAGAGAGGCAATAGTTTACTGATGACAAGAGGTGTGATAGTGCTAAGAGTTAGTGAGAAACTCTGAACTTGGCATTCATCATCTCTGCTTTCCGACAGAAAACACCTGGTGCCCCGTTTTTACTAACCTGTGTAAGTCACGATACCGATTTGTAACAAGAATAAAGAAAGAGAAGACTGGAGGGACAGGGACATTTATAAGCCACAGCTCTAGAGGTTTTTCTTGTTGTTTGATGTTTTGGTTTTCTGTGGCTGTAGCTTACCTTTTGTTTCTTTTCCCTGCTGTCCTAGAGAGGAGGTGACAGACTGTGGGCTTTCATGAATTTGTGAGTGGGTGGGCTCCAAGATGCAGGTTCTGGGAAAGCCCCTAGTGAGTACATGGCCTGAACAGTCCTGCTCACTACCCACACTCAACCATCTGATGTTGACTCATAGCAATAGGAAAATGATATGGTAAACTTCTGCTTTTTTACAGGTTAATTTAAATCTTGTGTTCTTGATTGATGCAAACTTGCCATTGGAAAAAAGTACACTGTCCTAAGATGCTAGCGACTGACTGTCTTCGAGACCAGTCATGAGCGTATGAGCTGGAATAGTTCTTCTATCATAAAAATAACAATGGAAGGAACAATAAGAGATGATAATAATAATAGCTGCTATGACAGACTCCGTGAAAAATTTTATAGACCATAAACTTTAATCGTCAAAAGAATGCTGCAAGGTAGGTATTATTTCCATTTTATGAATGCAAAATTTAAGGCTCAGAGATATAAAATAATATGCAAAAAGTCAGTATTTAGTGCAGCGGTACAGATGGAGTGAAACTCAGGTGCATGGTCACAATAAAACTTTTTTTATACCAACATCCTGCATAGCTGTTCATGGTGCTTTTTCAGAAAGTCAAATCTTCTCAAAGTCAAAAAATTCTGATTTTGATTGCCTGAGATCCTCTTTTCCATCTTTTTTCCCGTCGGCTGGTATTGAAGGTTTCAACCATTGCAGACGACAACAGGAAAAGCAGGGAGTTCAGAGTTCCTGCCGTCACACACTACGGTTAGTGCATAATAATTAGCAAGAGACAAAAATGTTTTAAAAAAGCATCCATTCACTTAAAGTGATTTTTAATTTTATAATGACTGGTATATAATTATAGCAGAATAGCGCTATTTAAGTGGGAAAAAATAACTTCAAAAATGACAGCCCATTTAGTGTTTATTTGCTCAGGGCTTCTAATTACTTTGAAAACTACCAAAACTTCATAGATGATTACTAACAGCATTTGATAACAGCTTCAAGGGATGGGGAACTAATCCTTCTTTTAGAGCTTTGTTAACATGAGGAAAATAAATAATAAATGATAAATATCATGTGCACGTACATATGAGATCAGTGTTACTTTCCTACTTTATTACCAATTCAGGTCTTCCCTGCTAGAAAAATGAAAAATCATATCAAATATGTCTTCCTGGTCATTTTTGAAATGAGACCAACAAACAAGACCAATAAGGAACAATAAACATGGCATTGTTTTCCTGTAATATATTTGCAAATCCTGGTAGCTTCAATTTGGTTTCATTCCATTTCCAATATGTGCATGCATCAATTCATCTTCTTTTCTTTCCATAGTTAAGATTTATGCACTTTATTAATCACCTCACGACAGTCATCTCAGCAGTTTCATTTAGCAGAGTGAACCAGTCAAACCTCTTCAGATTTCTGGGGACGTCACACAGCAAACTTTGGATTCCTGGCAACTTGCATCACTCTTGCCAATAGGAGAATTCGTAGAGCGATTCATCTTAGGGCCATCTACTATGTCATGTCTGTCTCTGCACTTTTCCTAATTGATGGGTTCAAAGACAGACACCCTCCAGACCACGCAAATTTCTCCCTGAAGCAGCCTGAGTGTGCAGGGGCCTTGGTAGCATCGGTTCTAAATGGCAGGCAGTGAAATGAACTGTTTTCTAAATGTGACGTGAGGGATGTGAAGGGGCCATACTGCATTTCACGAGCTCTCACTCTCCAAAGCCTTGGTGGCCAACAGCCACCTGCCGTGTGGTCACTGTGTGTCTCGTGGTCTGAGAATAGGACGCTGCCAGATGTGCTGGGCTGGCCATGAGTGGCTGCTCAGCCCATGGGTGCTGGCCAGAACAAGGAGCTATCTACACCACACTTCAGCTTGGTAGCACTGGAAAAATTTTTTTTAAAAATCCTTTTCTGATGTCAACTCCACTCTTTGAAATTATTTAGTTCTAAACTCAATGTAGTTTCAAAAAATTTTCTAATACTCTTTATTATGTCCCTGATGGCATTTCAGAATCACTGGTCAGCTTCCTTTGAGATACTGAAAGTAGAGAGCTGAATTCCAAATGTTATAATGAGAAGGAAGCAAAGTTACAGAAGTATTCATTTAAGAGAGGTTTTTTTTTTTTTTTTTTTTTTTTCCTGAGCTTTTTTGGTCTTTCCTGTTTCTGTGATCAAATGGTGGACACTTTTCCTACTAAACTTGTATAAGGATTCAATGACTTGGCAAGCTTGCAAAGCATCAGCTAAGTAAAAATTACAGCATGGCATAGGAGATCAAAAGTGAAAAAATGTCCAATTTGATATTAAGAAAATGTAATGAGAAATCCAGAGAGGAAAATGGGTTACTGCAGCGCTTTTTCTATGGTCTTTCAAATGTAATCACAGTTCCAAAATCTTGGAATTAACATTCAGAACTCCTCAGCCTCACAAGTAGCAGTGCAATTTAACAAAGGGAGAAACAGACTAGAAATTCAGGCCTATATTCTAGCATTGGCCTTGTACTAAGCTGCAGAGCCTTAGTCTGAGCCATTAACCTACTGCACCAGAAAGAGAATGGAATATACAATGGTCAGCAATCAGATGGCCTCCAAAGAGGCCGTGAGTCTCCTAACTTCTCATGGAAAACCTAGCAGATCTCATGCATGTACCCACAATGAGACAATGCTGGCTAACGCGAACATCACATTTATGTGCTTTCTCCTTATAGTAACCAAAGAGGTAACAATGATTTCACACATATTCAGTGCTCTCATTGGAGGACTATGTTTTTATTTAGTGGAAAACTGAGTAAATTACTACGCAATCAGAAACTCTTTCAGAAAGTGAAAGTCATAGTAAAAATAAGTGTTAAATGAAAACCCACAGCAATGTTTAGAAGTGGTTTCGTCAACAACTTAGCTCAGAATTCCTAAGATGCAAATACGTAAATAGGAAAATAAGTTATTTAGTCTTTTTCCCAGTACTTTTTGAGTGTCAATATAGAACTGTTTTCATTTACTAAACATACGGCTGTATAACTCCTTTCTTTTCAATTCTGTGTATACCTGGAGAGACAGAGTCAGAGACAGACTGAGATTTGAACCAAACCTCCCAATTTCCTTGGCTTACTCCTTCACTGGCCTCGTTATTTTAATAAACAGTTTAACTAGATTACATTTCAATTTAATTGTGTACAGTTATTAGTACAATGAAAAATCTTAAACATCTTTTCCTATTTGTGACAGGATACATTATGTTTGTTTGTTAGAAATACCAACAATGTAACCTCACTATACCTCAATACACCTTTTCCTTTAAAAAAATTTTTTTTTTTACAATTCATAATGCATAGATAAAAATGCTACAGTTCTATTATTTGGCTGTTCAGATGAAGAGTAGACAGAGTCCCCATCCGGCCTGCAGGACAGTGAGAGTGGACATTGGAATAACAAACCAGCAGTGTGGCCTGGTCAGCTCGCAGGCCAGGCTGTTCCGCTGTCTTATTCCACTTGCTCCTATCAGTCAGAAAATAGGTTTTTCAAAGGGGGAAAAAACAGGAAGTGGAAAAAAGAATGACGTGGAAAGTCCCTTACTAATCAGACACCCTGGGGAATGGGAAACAGAATTCCCCTCATGGTCTAATTAGTCTCTGGTATCTTTAATGAAACCAAATCAGGCAAGTTTCCAGGGTCTGGCTGATGTTTCAGAGGCCTGGTTTCCTTGTGTCCTAGGATCTGAAGGGAAATATTTACTAACTTCCTGGAGTTCCTTTATTATCTTTCATCACTATCTGGTTTCTAGAATGACCTTTATCATCTTTTTAACAGAGAAGGAAAAAATGAGAAAAACACAGATCTGTGTAAACTGTGTAAACTCCTTCGAACCATGAAGGAGTGGCTCTGGTAAGCACACAGGGCCATCAACGCTACTGGGCACGCAGCAATGGAGCCTAAGATTGCTCCTGCTTTGCCTGGCAAAGCAACTATTTCTATCTCTTCTCCTCTGCTCTTGCACGTGGGTCTATGAAAGGAAAAATGCCACAGGGCAATGCTTCAGAAATGGAATTCTATTGCCTACTATGAACTGTAGTGTGGCACAACCAGGGAATCTTGTAAATCTAGTAAAACACATTCTGGAATCCTTGGGTCAAAAGCAGTGTTCACGAATATCCAGTTATAATTACAGTTGCCTCAGCTCAACACTACAACTTGGATAGACTGAACTTCAATTCTCACTGCAATAAAAATGTCCTGGCAGATTGGTCCTTATTTCAGGTTGCACTTGAAGCTCAGCAACCCTCAGCAGCATCCTGAAGATCTCACAGGTGCTGAGGGCAGCGTCCAGCAGAAAGGTTTTCAGATGCCTGCAGGACTGTCCAGCCCTGCTCCTTTCATTTTCCACACAAGGTGCAGGAATTTGGAGCAGGAAGGCACCGAGAAGCTGTGAGCATGAAGAGTTAAGGCTGTGGGATTTTCACACAATCCACTTTGGTGATCCACGCTACTTGGAGTGAATGTTACTTTGGCAGTTAGCCCCCCATGGGCCAGAAAGATCTGTGCTCTGCGCACATCTGTGGTGGCACAGGCTGGGCATGTAATCAATCTGTGTGAATGCAAAGACAATACAGAAAATTGAAAACAGAGGAGTCAGTTTATATGTGGTTTTAAAACCCATGGTTTTCTTCAACAGTTTATCTTCCTAGGAAATTGTAACTTTTTTAGTATTACCCTGGATAGTTTGTCTTTGGAAAAAAAAAATAACACTTTGGTGAAAATTGGAGCCAGATGTGAGCTGGTGGACGGCAGATGATGGGAAATGCTAAACACCCACAATGTGTGGGGGAGACCCCAAAGCGATGCCCTCTCTGCTGGCTCAAAGCCCATTCTTCCAGGCGGTCCCTCCTTTCACAAGCACTCAGTCAGCAAACTCAGGTTTTGGAAGATGTACGTGATGTTGGTGGGGTGGCAGTGGGAAAGTCGAGGTGCCGCTTGCTACGTCTCCAGAGGAAGTCAGTTCTACTCAGTCTTCTCGGACCTGATTTAGGCGCTGAAGGCATGTCGCCTCAACACGAATGAGAACTCCACACTCAAATAAGACTCAGCACAGTCCACGTGGCTTCACAGAAGTGGTCCCCAGCTTGGGGAACCCTTCCTGCCCCAGCACAGAGCAGCCTGCCTTCATGTCAGACAAGTCTGCTCACCAGGCGAGGTAGGGCAGATGCTAATTCAGCAGCGAGGCACAAGGGGACACTGAGGACACGGCAAAGAACTCGCCACATGACACTGATGAGAAAACTCTTCCTTCCAGACTGACAGCTGGCAACACCATTTTCTCGTTCGATGGCTGCAAATCTGTTTTATTTTTTACCCAAGTGCTCCGGAGCCTGCTCGGTCTCCCTGCACTGAGCAGGCTGAAATGACTGACAGGAGTTTCACAAACGTGAGCAACTTAGGTGCACACCACAGTTGGCAAATGGAACAGAAAGTTAATTGTTTCATCAGGGGAAGAGGAGCTCCGGCAGCTTCCCGCCCCAGGAGAGCTGGGTGTGCTTCAAGCACCCTGCAGCTCGGCAGAAATTATCAGTAGTTACATGTCACGAGAGCCCACTTCCGAAGGATTTTTTCCCAATGTAACATTAATCATTTATGAATAGGCCAGGGCACAAAACTGTATTTGTGAGAGGGACCTGGTGATGGGATAAACAGGAACCTAATATCTTAATAGAAGCAGAAAGATGAAAAAAGAAAGGAATTCTTAAAAATCCATGTGGATAATATGTGGCATTTGAATATTGTATCTACTGTTCACAGTAAGAAAATATAAAAGAATCATGTAGGTTTGTGCTGTTATCTGCTTTCTGGGCACGTGGCTGAATCTGGGTACATCAGTCTGATTAAAGGGGGTTTTTACGACTGTGTAGACTCACCTAGTTAAGAAAGGCTAGGATGTACTCCACTCTATCGTGTATACTGTCAACAGTAAACCTCGGAGCGCAGGAAGTTTATTATGCAGTTATGTGAGAAAGAAAAAGGGAGAAGTCGGCTTTCATTTGCAGTGTTGGTGGTTAGAAAGAAGAAAACAAACTTTTTTTTTTACTTGAAAATTGGAAAAACAGGACACACACGTCATCTAGACACAGAAGGAATGGAACTTGTCAATTTTTGGCATACTGATTCACTTAGAGTTCACCAATTAGCTACAACGCAACATGAAATTAAAAGAGAATTGGATTCCTCTAATCAGCTGAATTACAAGGTCAAAGCTCTAAATTATTGTTTTGTTGTTTGAGCTGCATATTATTGCTGAAAGACTCTTTTTATTTTTATACATTCATTTAATCTCTGTATTTATATACTTTCCTCATAGCTATCAGAAAAGTGCTGATGCAAATACACATAGAATTCAATATGTATAGATTACATTTTTATCATTCTGAATCTCAGAGATGCTTTGAAGATCTGAACCAATATTCTGCTTATTTAAAAATGCAGTTATGTCTAAACAGTGTATTCAAACCCCAAATATCAATGAATTTATAATTCCCCATATGAAAGGATCAGATGCTGGAACCTCAATTTAGTATTTTAAGTCCACAGCAATTTTTATGAGATCAAAGCCTTGGTGAGAAAAATATATATTAAATTGTAGCCCACAGAAGACTGCTTAATAAGTATAATGATAACACCGGCTGTTATGTGGTGAGCATTTACTAAGCAGTTCACACTGGAAGAGTCACTAAAGGGACCCACTGAAACAAGAGACTGAGAGCTTGCTCTTACTGAACTCAAAATAGAGGTGATAGAAGAAAAGAAAAACAAAAATAAAATGACCATAGCTAAGCATTTCCATTGGGCCACACATTCAGCAAATGTTGTAGTCAGGGGTTGCAAAGAGAACAATTACATACAGGACACATAGCATTATTTATAATGGTCACCCAAGGAATCAAATATAAAGAAAGTGCAGGAAATGTGTTCACAATGCTAAAGGCCTAGAGAATCCAGCTGAGGGCCTGGCTCCCATGGCAATAACCTGCATGAGTTCTGTTGAAAACCTAGAGTCCACGACAATGACCCATGCAAGTTTATTCCATGGATCTGCACGGGGAAGGCCCTAAGGTCAGCAGCGGAAGCTAGATAGTCTATGCCAGCAGGGTGAAGGATCTGTGCCAGCAGGCCGAGGGTTCTGTACTGGAGCCAAGAAGCAATGCTCAAAATAAGGACCAGGGCTCTCCTGAAAAGTACCACAGCCATCCTCAGCAACAATGAGGTCCAGAGCCCTTCTGACAACGAGCATAGCTGAGTACATATCAGGAAGCCAGCGTGGCAAACTTCTGGAGATTAAACAACACACGTCTTCCCCTCCGGAGCCAGGAAACAATGCTCAAAGTAAGGACCAGAGCTCCCTCAAAGTAACTGCAGCCATTCTCAGCAACAAGGTCCTGAGCTCCTCCAATGATACTAGTTGGATTCGTATCAGGGGAGCCATCATGACAAGCTCCTCCAGGAGAACCCACGGCTCCAAAAGAACCAACAGCTCCAAACACCACCACTTAGGAGAACACACAATGCTACTCTTCCTCTCCAGGTCTCCTTTTATGCTGACAACCATCCTCAGGTGGGCTATCCACGCTCTGCACCACCTGATTCAGTTCAGCTGGAGTTTAAATTTATCACCAGTGACCAATCCAGTACAGTAAAGAACCACACATGTATGCCTACCACTTACTTTAGCTCTGCCAAGTGGGAGTTCCATGCCCAAGTTACTGAGAAGAGGTGGAGGGCAGTGGGCCCATTACATTGCAAAGAGCTGCATGGACAGCTTCCCCAGCTTCAAGTCCACATTCCCCAACCCTCTCTGTGCCTTCTACACACACTTGTTCTTGGATTCTCCCATGCACAGTGCTCTTTCTTTGTGTATACACTACATTCAAAATGTGTTTTTCTGCCTCCAGATGCAGCTCTAATCTCCTCCTCAGCCAGGCAAGCATCTCCTGTTATATGCCCAGACAGTAGCAAAATCTGTAACTCCCCATCTATTTATAGGAGAGTCGCTAAGTTAATGGTTAATGCACCTCTCTTCCACATAGGAGTGCAAATTCCCCAAGGGCACAGCTTGTATGTGCCACCTTCCTCACTATTGCAGTGGAGAGCCCAGGGTAGGTGCTCAATGACCAAGGGTGGAGAGTGGCTTGGCTATTCTTTCCCACAGCCAATGGGGGAAGCTCTCTCCTGCCATTCTTTCTCCTGTTATATCGTAGTTTCCTCTGGTTAATACCCAAAAGCCTTTGTCATCTTGCAGTATCTTGTAACTTAAGGTACATGCAGCTCTGTTTTTAATGCCCAGTTGTTAAGTATTGGTTCACTCACTTACTCATTCATTCGCTCATCATGAATTCAGCAAATATTTTTTAACCACCTAGTCCATGCTAGGCACTGTCAAACAAAATAGAGACACATACTTTGAATGCCAGTTCAGTCTTTATCCACCTTCTAAATGTCTAACATATATGGCTCCTTGTATGTGAAGGCATGACTCATTGACATGCACATTGGTCATCAACTATTAATATGTCTGTACATATTAAGTGTGGGATTTGTGTCTGAAATAATGATGTATTGCTAACCCCTCTGTGCTAGATACATATGGAAGACTGCGATACTTTTTAGGAGCACTGTACTTATTCTGTCCAGGCTCCTGTGCCTCAGCATTCACCTGGGATGTCTTTTTGATAGCTGCTTTTATGGCAGGTTTATAAGCCCAGAGGAAAGCTGAGGGTGCAGCTGCCCTGCATTCCTGTCCCCCACTTGATGAAGTAAGGAATCCTAGGAATAGCTGAGAGAATGCCTTCGGGCCAGTAGGTCATGAAAAAAGCAAGTTATCTGAACGCTTAAGCCATGGTCATGTCACTGGTACAGGGACACTGCCCACTGACATCACAGGGACAGCATATATTAGCTATGTGAGCTCCTGGGTGTTCATTAAAGAAACAAAAAGAAGAAATATATATCACCAATAATTGCAAATGCAAATCGACCTTATCAAGAGAATGCAAATTAAAGTGATATTCATAAATAGAGAACATTTCAAAAGAAAAAGATGTCATTCATAGAGTGTTTTATAGGCTAGGAACTGGTATATACTCTTTGTGGGAGAGTAAGTTGTAAATTTTCAGAAAAGCAGTTTGCTAATATAGGTGCATAATATGTGTTTGTTAAAATGTTCATTTAGTTTTTTTTAGTATGCAACTGTGCCTTGTTAAAAATTAAATCATTTTTATATTATGTTCCTTCCCCACATTTTTATTGGTACATATTGTTTATATAGATTAATTGGTTTCATTCTGGCAGATTTGTACATGCACATAACACACTTTAACCACCTCCTCACCTCACCTCCACCCAAACTTCACATATTTTTGTTTTCAATGTGTATAAGATATCTGATCATATTCACCCTCTTCCACCCCAATCCCCTTACTGTCTTCCTCTTGTCTAATAGTCTCCTTTCCAATTTTTTAATCAATATTTTTAGATTGCATACATTAGGGAGAACATACAACATTTGTCTCTCTAGGTCTGGCTTATTGCACTCAACATGATGGTCTCTAGGTCCAACCATTAATTTATAATTTTTTTAATCCATTCACCTGTGGGTGAGTACCTATGCTGGTTCCATATCTCAGCTATGCATCTACTGTGTTGCAATAAGCATGAGTATGTAGATAACTCTACGGAGTGTTGACTTTAATTCCTTTGGTATATACTAAGGAGTGGTACAGCGAGATCAAACGGTAGCTCCACTGGTACATTTTCTGAGGGACCCCCATGTTTATTTTTATAATAGCTGTACTAATCTGCTTTCCCATCATCAGTATAGCAGAGTTTACAATATGTTTATTTCTAGTCATAATAATATATAAACAGAAAAAACTCAACTGTAGTGCTTATATTAAAGAGTAGCATTTGTTGTTCCATCCTGGTAACTGGATTTTTAGATATAATCACTTTTAAGTATTCTTTTTATTTCTTGTAGGATTGACCTCAATTTTTATCCACTTTTACCAATGGATTTACTTGGTAAGCATCAACTCTTAAAATATTATCATTTATGTTCACAGAGATTTAGGGATAGGGATGTTCATCTCACTGTTGTTTACAGTAACAAGGAAATTAGCAGCAACACTTATTTGGTTTGTGTGAATCAGAGTCCAAATGCAGAACAGAATATTAAGCACCAGCTATATTTAAATAACATGATCATAAATAACTATATAAATTACATAAATATACAATAGAACATGGACAGGGATTATCTTTGGGTACTGGCTAGCACTGCAGACAGACTTTTTTTCTTATACTCTTCTTGGTTTCAGAATTCTCTTTCGTAAATATATATATCTTTATAATCAGATAAATGAACACCATTTTAAAATGTAAACTGTTTGTTTTCTGCAGTTTGGGGGCTGGTGATTGCATGCAAATTAAGGTGCAGCAGGATGTGAAGGAGGATAGGGGAAGTGCATGATTTCCTATTTGGGAAATACCACTGACTTTTGTCCAATTCCATGTTGGCTAGATTTCACTGGGGAGGAGGACACAGCATTTGCATAACAGAGGGAAGACAGTTTGACAGGAATGTACTGTAATCAAGTGGCACCATGTGTGAGGAAGTTGGGGACAACTGACCAATAAATGGAGTACCAGAGCCTGGCAGATACCAAGTCTCAAGCTAGACAGGCAGAGCCAGTGAGGTTGGTGGGGCAGCAAGGAGCATGTGTACAACAAGGCAGAGTTGGGAAAAAGCAGGTGGGTCAGATTTTGCAAAAACAGTATAGAAAAGAGGCAAGAAAGAGAGTGGAGAAGTACCAGGGAATTTTAAGCCAGGTTGAAAAACGGTGGCCATGCACCACACTCCGGACCTGGTCACTTGGTGAGGCGGGGAAGCATAGTTTTCCTGTGTGCTCAGGAAAAATAAATGGAACAACAGGGGTCCCTGAGCAGCTTGACAGCACTGGATCAACAGGAATCTCTTTTGAAATCCAAATACAATAAATTACGGATTCCCAATCCATGTTTAAACATCCTGTTAAGTGTCTGTAATGTATATCAGATTTGGAGGGCCATTGGACTGAGAGATTATCTACCTAGTGGCTTTTTTACATTTATTTGTTAATTTTGAAATGTTACAGATTACTCAGAGTGCATGTTCAGGCAATATGCTTCTGTGCATTTATGTACAGTGAGAGAACTTTATGATTTCTACAAGGCATGAATATAAACAAATCTTACCTTTTTTAGTATATGTGCTGCCAAAGTGAGCACAAATCTTACCTTTTCTGAACTTAATATGATGCATAAAGATGTTTAAAGAACTGCATGATTTGAGGGCATTCATTTGTGGAGTTAAATAAGTTTTTTGAACTTGTAAGCCTTTTTTAAAGGCCCAAAGGTTTAAAGAGGTCTAACAACGGTTAAATGATTTATAGAAACTTATAACAAATAAACCAGAGTTGAAATGCTAATGACAAATTAGTAGCAGGGGAATAAAATCCTGTGACAAAAACAAAATAAAAACTTAAAAGGGAAAGAAACACTTTGGAAATGTGGTGGGTTCCCTGGATGTGAATAATTGGCAAGGAATAGCCAGTGGGAAGAATTCACAACATGCAAAATGCTAAAACCAGGAGCACTACCAAGAGTAAAAATGTGAAGTAAAAATTAAAACAAGACATCATTACAGACATGGTCTCTTTGACTTGCTGACTGACTAACGGACTTTCTGTCTTACTAACATGCTTGCTGGGCCAAGAGGCAGTGGCCAGCCCTGCCCCTGCATACACACCAGATGCCATTGGAGATGCTTCCTGCTGTCTGTAGTCAATACAGGATGGGAAAAGCAGTATCCAGCCCTGCACCAGCACACCCAGTGGCCACCATTGGATACCCATAGCCAGTACTGGCCATGAGAACCAAACAGTCGCACTTCGGAGAAAGTAACCAATACATGAAGTGTCTGGAACCTCACAACCTGCTTGTCTAGAAGAACCCAGGAAAATGTAAAGACAAAGAAGCAAAAGGCAGTCTCTGGCCTCCAATCTATGCAGAGCAAGTCCTGGAGATGTAAACATGGAAGAAACTGGGAGTTGCACACCTGAAGTTTTCTGAAGTGATGGCAACTGAAGTAAAGAGACAACATCATAAGGCTATAAAAGAAATTAGAACAAAATTACTATCTCAGGTAAAAGAAAGGACAAACATAATAAAAGAATTGTTAAGCATCTCTAAACAAGACAGGTAAAAAACAGAGGAGCATAGGAAAATGAGGGAAACCCTGAATGAACAATATAAGAGAGATGTAGAATGCATGCAACAGATTCAAGGAGATATCAAGGGAATTAAAAATTCCATTGAAAGCTGGCAAAACTGCTTGAAAGAAACTGAGACAGACTTTCAGACCTTGAAGATAGGTTTGCAGCTTGCGCTCATGAAAGGAAAGATCTTTTAAAAATAACAAGGAACCAGGAAATAACAATTCAATGGCTGCAAGATGATATACAGAAAAATAATTCATGAATAATAGGTGTCAGTGAAAAAACATGGGTCAACACAAATGACGTAAAAAATCTATTTACAGAAGTAATAGCAGAAAACTTCCCAAGCATGGGAAAAGAATGTGACACATAGATAAGTGAGGCATACAGAATTCCAGATAGCCATAACCAAAATAAATCTACACCCAGAAATATAATAATCAATATCCCAGAAATTCAACAGAAGAACAGAATATTAAAAGCTGGTACAGAAAAGAAATTGATCACCTATAAAGGAAAACCCATCAGAATCATGCAGACTCTCAACACAAACCATCAAATCAAGAAGAGTTTAGAGTGAAGCATTTAAAGTCCTGAAAGAAAACAACTTCCAACCCAGATTGATGTATCTTACAAAACCGTCTTTCAAAATTAATGGAGAAACAAGACACTTTCATGACAAAGAGCAAATGAATGAATTCATGACCACCAAACCAACCTTACAGAGTACTAAGGGGCATTTTAGGAGAGATAAAAATGACCATGGTTCCAGGAACAGCAGCAGAGGGGAATCCCCAAGCATGGTAGACAATTTAATGGGGGGCGGTAGGCAGTCAACGGCAAGAAACTAGCATGACAGAGATGAGCCAGTGCATGCTCGCCATAACCATTAATGTAGATGTCCTCGATTACCAATAAAAAGAAACACAGGCAGATTGGATCAGAAGACAGAATCCATCAATATGTTTTATTCAAGAAATACATTGAACTCAAAAGAAAATTCATAGACTGAAAGTGAAAGGAGAGAAAATAATGCTGTGACAGGGAACCAGAAAAAAGTAGGGGTGGCTTGCCCATCAACTGCAGAATGGATAAGAAAGATATGGAATTTTTGTACAACGGAAAGCTACTCAGCTATAAAGATAACCTTAAGGCTATTGTAAGTAAATGGGTAAAAGCTGACATGATGCTCATGGGTGAAATGGCTCAGACTCACATGGGTGAACACTGTGTTGTCTCCCCACTATAAAAACTAAAGAAGTTAGTGGGATCCAAAATGCACAATAGATATTGTGAAAGTGAAAGCGGAGGAAATATATAAAAAGGGAAGGCAGTGGTCACTGTTAATCTATGGTCCTGTTTTGAAACCCTGTATTGTTTTCATTGTTCTGTTTAGTTTGGTTTTATTCTGTTTTGTTTTGTTTGATTTTATGGTATCAGATGGTATGGGCAGCTACTTCAAAGATAATGGAATATATTATGGTAGCCATTGCTGTTTTCCTATTATCTTGTTCTGAAGTCCTGTATTGCTTTCATTGTTTTGTTTTGAATGTTTTTATTCTGTTCTATTTTGTTTGATTTTATTATGTTTGATGGTATGTTGAAGATAATAAGAGGTATTATGGTAGCCATTATTGATTTATTTTTATCTTGTTTTGAAATCCTGTACAAAGTTCACTGTTTTGTTTTGATTGACTCTATTCTGTTTTATTTCACTTGGTTTTATTCTCTGCAAAATAAAGAAAAATGCTTACTGGGGCTGAGTCACTCCAAGATATAAGCTAAAGACACA
The DNA here is from genome assembly GCA_004027295.1 of Dolichotis patagonum. Taxonomy (NCBI): domain Eukaryota; kingdom Metazoa; phylum Chordata; class Mammalia; order Rodentia; family Caviidae; genus Dolichotis; species Dolichotis patagonum. The sequence goes on from PVJX010013297.1 coordinate 25,367, forward strand.
AAAGCAGCTCAACTATCATATGCCTGTTATCACACTGACCAGTATGACACCTGCAAGCTGTGATGGGAGCTGAGTCCTGGACTCACAAGTGGTGTATGTTAAAAGAAAAGGATTGTGGGTCAGGTTATAGCTCAGTGGGACAGCACTTGTCTGGAAAGGGCCAAGTTGTGAGTTGGATTTCAGGTTAAAAAGAAAAAATTACAAAAGAAAAGGACTGTTCACTTGTGTGTAGTAAAATGTACATAAATAAATGGTCTTAATAGTTCATTGATTACATCAGAGCTGCTAGAATGGCATATGGCATGATGGATAGTTTAGTTTTTATCCAGATTTAAATTATAAAAATCTTATAGGTTCCTGGACAAAAAATGATCCATTCAGATGGATATAAAATAAAAGTAACTACTCCCTACCTTTCTACATTTTTCAGACATTACTACCGCTTGTTCTATATGCTAATTCCCAGAGAAATTTTCCATAGGTCCTTCATTTGTATTTTAGGAACATCTCATTTAAAACAGGTATCTTAATAAGCTGTCATGAAGAAGGCAAAGATAATACACTTAGAAGATGGCAGTGGAAACTGAGAAATTAAAAAAGCTCAGGTTAGGATGAAGAATAAAACAAGTGTTTAAATACACTAATGCTGAAAATGAGTGGGCAAGAGTCTTCCCCATGTTTTAAAGTACCACATGTTTGAGGTTTTTGCTTGGTGGATTAAAAAGGCAGAGGAACAGAGGGAAAAGAAATTAAACCTGTTTGTCATCCATGGAGCCAGAGATGAACTCGGATGCCTTCCAGGGGAGAACAGAGAACTTCCACTCTTATCGACTCTCTGAATTTGTCAGGTCACATCTCATAATGTGAAGGTGGCGTCCTCAAATCTGTTACCACATTCATTTATTTCTTTGCTTATGAGCTCATTTATAATACACTTATTGAGTGTCTACTGTGTGCTGTTGGCTCTGATCTCAAAGAGCTTACAACAGAACTGGAGAAAACAAGACTACCTGAAACATTTGGAGAGTACCTGAAACATTTGGAGAATAATAAGAGATGATATATAATAAAGGGCTAAACTGAATATAATTAAATGCCAGCCTTCATGGTGCCACAAGCAACACTTAATTAAATCCAGGTCAGATTCTGTGTCCTGGTTCTAAGAAAAAGAGTTTCCTGCAATCTCTTACTTTCCACTGTAACTAATATCTGGAGCTCACTCCAGTAATGTAATTTAGCAGTGACTACATTTCCATGCTCAAAACGGAACACTGTTGTCTTGAAATGCGTGTTTGTTTAAAACATATCTTTTGTTTCAGAAGGAGGAGGTGCACTTAGTGAGTGAGATTTCAAAGTTAATACAGTACTTCTGGGGAAAAGATGTCTTAGGTTTACAAAACCCAGAGAAAAGTCTGAAAAATCAGCAAGGCATTCCTTCACATCCAGGTGAGACAGCAACTCTGACTTATCAACCTAGAGTGACATTCTTGTATATCTTTTCTTCCTGCATATACTGAATCAAAGTGCAAGTTGGCATCTGGTATGGGAACATTATAAAGCCATATGTGATGCTCACTAATACAAAATGCCTCGAAGGAAACCAAGTTAATACATATGGCTTTAAATTCACAAATGAAGACACATCCATCGTCAAAGACCCTGAACTCTTACTGTCATGACATTACCAAAAAGTTACAAGGGATATCTGTTTTCATTTGTGTAGCATCCTCGTCAATTCAGGCAGGAGGACATGTATGCATTTCTTGGACTTGATCTGGGGTATGCAACACATTCTTCAAAGGGATTAAAGGGTCTGAGGTCTCTCAGATGTGTTACGCCAATCTCAAGTCAGAGGAAACTTATGTTGTGGAGTCTTCAAAAAGAATAATACTGATGCATCCCCCCAAAGTTATAAATACTATTAGGGGTTCTTAAAAAGAAAAAAAAATTCCACTTATATGCAAAAGACAAATAGACAGCTCTGGAATGGAATCCTGTGACTGTACTGTAAATACTGTATAGCTTCCTTTTCCAGGAGAAAGAACATGCAGCCCATATTCCAGGCCCTCCCATATCTGAGTAGGGAAGACACTAAGGACAGGGATTTAGAAGTCTAGGATTGACAAAAGTGAAAGGAAAATGAAAACGCTCCCATCTTCACTGCTGGCAGGACCTGCTCAGGATCTCAAGAATCCAGTCTCTTTCCCTTCCGATTTTGATCTTTTTTTTAATCTAGCAGACACTGTTCTCTTCTCCTGCCTGTGTTTCTAATGGAGCTTGAAATTAACATGGCTTTTTGTTTACCTCCTCATTTGTGTGCCGCCATCATCAATGCTGGCAGCAGAGTTCTGGGAATAGGGTTTGTTTACTGCTTCCATTGAGGGAACAAACAGAAAGATGCAGAAAAGATGGTTCCGCTCATCACATTCCAGTGTAAATTCCTCTCCCCGCCACTGCCACCGACCACACGGAAATAGTTGTGAGTAAGCAGCCGGTGACCTTTGGTAGGGCCGGCTGTAAAAGCCAACAATCGTGTTTCAGTGCAGATGCCTGGAGACACTGTGGGCTGCCTGGACACAGCTGAATGCCTGCCTGCCCGCTCTCCCTGACTCCTGACGATGTGGTACCGGCACTGCGCCTCCTCCTAGTTCCCTGCACCCTCTGGAGCACTGCTGGGGGCCTCCCAGGGCTCTCTCCTTCTCCGGTTCTTTGTGAGCTGACCCATTCCCGAGTCTTCAGATGCTCTCAGTATGGCGATTAACACTCAGTTCCCGTTTGTTTTGCCTCCACCTTTTCACTGTAACTTGTGTTTATCCTTCACAGTCACCTCAACCTCAGTTTGAGAAAGGAGGCGGTAATAACTCTTTGGCGGGAAACTTCACAGCAAATCTCGGAAACAGGGTTTGTATGTCTTCATAGTCTTTTGATCCCACTCTTTCATCCATCAGTCAGTTTTGAGCGCCTCACTGCCAACATTTACCTTTTCCATTTAGGGTATATCAGTCAGCAAAGTGCATCCAGGAGGCATGGAAACTTTATTTTTATGCTTTAACTTTGAAAACATTGTATTTTTCCATTACTTACTATTTTAACCTTTTAGAGCTGTAAAGTTCAGGGGCATTAATTACATTCGCAATGTTGTACAACAATTACTGCCATTCTGTTCTAAAGCTTTATCAACCCAAACAGAAATTCTGTGCCTAATAAGGGATTATTGCCTCCTGTCCTCTTCCCCCAGACCTAGGCAGTCTATTCTACTTTCTGGCTGTATGAATTTACCTACTCTACCTATTCTAGGTATCTCTAATAAGCAGATATGTCACTTTGTGTATGGCTTATTTTTCTTAGAATTATTTTCAAGATTAACCCATGTTAAATACATACCAGAATTTCATTCTTTATGACTGAATAGTAATTCACTATAGGTGTATATTACATAATGTTTAGCTATATTTCTGTCTATAGACATTTGTCTTTTAGCTCTTATGAATAACTCTGCTGTAAACATTGGTGTATATGTATCTTGTCTGAGTTGTTGCTTCAGCAGAAAGGTTCTTCTTTGCCCTATCTAGAAGTCAGATCTGGCGGAGTCTCAGTGATGAGCTCTCTACCCAGGTCCACAGCTCAGTGTTGCTCACTTGTCTGCTCACAGCACATGTGTTACCCTCCTTACTGCAGCTGCGTTACCTAGGCCTCTGCACCTTGGCTTCCAGGGAGTGTTAGCTAATGTGAGGCCCTGGAAGGAAACTGGGGACCAGAGAAAGGAAAGGCCCGTGTATTTCTGCTTCTATCATTTTGATCCTGGTGGCATCTTTAGCAGTGGCTGCATTTCCTCTTGGCTCCAGCATTGGCTAGAATGGCGCACTGGGCTCTACAATCTTCCAGGGAGCCTGTTCTCTTCTAGCCTCAGCTTTCTCCTTTATCTCCATCTCCAGGGAAGGCAGAAACTTCCTGTTGCTGCTAATCTCTGGAATGCCTCATTTTGACGTGAGAATATTTAGCTCTTTTATTACTCATGTTGCCAATTCCCTGCTTTACATTTGCTCTTTTAAAAATGACCTGCAGTGGTATCCGTTCTGATAGAAACCTCACTGATATGAGTCCCATTGAGAAAAGAAGGCCCAAAGCTTCTTAGGTCAATGACCGGTGGCCATGGCTCCTACCTGCTCTGAACGTATCACACATCTAACAGGATAACCAGCTGTGATTCTGTGTCTCAGCCTCCTTGGTAGTTTGCTGTGGTCATGTGTGCTAGCTTTCCTGTCACTGAGAGAAAACACTGGATACCTGCAATTTAAAAGAGAGATTTATTGGGGCTCACAGTTTCGAGGGGTTGGTCCATGGTTTCCTGGCTTCAAGGCAGAAACAGCAAGGTGAAAGGGCCTGCCAAAGGAAAGTTGTTCAGCCCGTGGCAGCTAGAAAGCTTAGAGAAAGAAGAAATGCTGAGGACAAGAATGTAATCTTGAAGGTCATATCCCCAAGGAGCAGCCCTCCAACTATGCCCCACCTTCTAATAATACATAGATTACTGAACTGATCCAGGGACGAATTCATGGTTGAGCGTAGTGCTTCTGTAACCCACTTCCCAAACACATCAGACTTTGGGGGGACATTCTAATCCAAACCACAACCTAATATGAACACATCCTGTGCAATGATATAATCAGATGTTCTATATGGCAGATTGTAAAACTCTCTTAAAAATTAGCAACTCCAAAAAGTCTCTGCACTTCCATACTGGAACACAAAAACATGGATCACATTCCAGGAAAGGCAGGATCAAAAATGAGAAGACTGAATCCTTGAGGGTCAATAGAGTTAAGCCACCACCGCAGCCTTGCTCTTCCGACCTCTACAATTTTACACCAGTAGCAAGTAAAATTCTCTTTTATTTAAGCTGTTGCTATTTTGAGCCTGTGTTTATTGCAGCTAAGGTGAACCCAAAGCAATTCAGGACCAAAACAAGAACTCACATTCTGTCCCCGACTGCTGATGAATTTTCTTGTACCTTGCTTAATTAAAGTAAGGTGCTTGATCCTCGATCCTATCCTAAGTTTTGGCCTCCTTCTGATGATGGTTAGAATTGACCTAGTCTCCTCTACAAAGCTTTCAAAAAGCTCCATTCTCCTTCAACAGCTTCTGCCTTGCCTATTAAGTTTTCTCTGGAAGGAGGGGTGGTGGCAGAATTCAAGCTGATATCCAACCTAGAAAATGATTAAAGTCCGGATGTTAGAGAATTTTTAATTAAAAGCCTGGGAACATTGTTCCTTGGGTATTAATAAAGTTAGTAAAATGGAGAATCAGTGTGACCTAACATCACAAGACAGGCAGTTAGTGGCCTGGTCTGCTGGCCCCTCTTCATGGAGCTGATGGGCTGTAACTGCACCTAATGACTGCTGAACACGGATAAATCTCGCCTATATTTTACCTGAGTGGGCATCAATTAGAAATATAGACTTTTGGATGGAGGTTTCCAAACTTTATTGTGTGTGAAATCATTCAGGGGAATCTGCCCCAAATGAAGAGTAATATCTCTCTGCTCATGATTTAGCTGGAAACAGAGGGGGTCACAACCCGTTTGTTAGGAAGGACCCCCGCTGGCTCTCAGGGTCATGGTCTGTGGACCACACTAGGAGAAGCTCTGCTCCTGGGGAACTTGCAAGGCAGCCACAAGTGGAGAAAGCTGTCATCAGCTGGGGGTGGGGCTGGAGCACAAGAATGGATGTCCACCATGTGACAGGGCCTCTCCCCGGCAAGCATTATTCAGACACCATCTTAGTTTATGCTTAGAATAAATCTGCACCAGTGTTACCTATGTGAACATTCAGAGACTCTGAAAATTAAGCAACTTGCCTAAAGTAACAAAGGAGCATTAAAGGCCTGAGAAGTGAGTATCGCATACTTTTATCACTCTGGTTTCACTCTGCACCTTCTCTACCATGCTCCACTACTAGATGCTGCCACGTACCGAAAGCATTAGGTCCTCTGCTTCTAGCTCAGGCTGTGCTCAGCCTGTGAGAAGTCCTGGGAGAATACAGGAGGATGGGCAGTGGGGTCAGGGCTTTTGTCTCACAGCCTTCCTTAGTGCAGGGGGCCAAGCATGGCCCCATGACCAAAGATCACATCTCGTGCTGCCTGCCTTTCCCACATCACTGTGCCCTTCAAAGTTCTGTGACTGTTCCCTTCTGCACAGGGGAACACTGGTCTAGGTACCACTGATAAAATTGTTTCCCTTCCTCTCTTCCTAAGTAGGACAAGGCTGTATGCCTACTTCTTTCTTTCTCTGCAGCCTGTCCATAACTTTGTAACCACAGTAGTTTCTTTGCTGAGTTCCCCAGATCATTCCATTTGGGTGCTCCATCTGTTTCTTGTTAGAAACCTGACAGATTCAGGCTATACAACTCTGAAGTTTTGCCCTTTCCACTCCTCCACTTGGCTCTATACCTGTAACGACGGTGGTGATGATAGCAACCATGACATTGGCATTTTTTACATGTAAGTTGCTGTGCTGAGTGCTTTATGTAGATATTTTATTTAATTTACACCTGTATCATCCAGGGCACTTTTCACCCTCATTTTGCACAGGAACAAAATAAGTAAGACTTAGAGTGAAAGCTGCTGATACCTACTAGGCATGGGGACATAACATATGACTTCTATGTCTAAAGGGGTGAGTAAAATTCTTCAAAATATAGATACTGAACAGTCTATGCCACTTAATTTTCAGACTTGTATTTGAAAAAAATGCATTTCACTCTACTGTTGCATCCCAGCTGAGTTCAGACTGTTTCTCTGCACGAGTAGGGGATCGTAATACCTGTGAGCTCTTGTGATAGCTAAAAGCTTGTGCTGAGCACATCTCCAGCCCTGCCCCGTTTTCCTCTCCATTCTGTTTATCACACTGCTGCATAGCTGTTCCTAAAATTCCTTTTGGTTATGGACATGCTGCTGGAAATTATCCATATAATTCAAAGGACAACTGCTAGAATCAACCCAGAATGCAGTTGACACAAAAACTTCAAAGACTAGCTCCTTCCTGATTATTGACTTATTTTTTTACAGCCTCAGATGTAACTACAGTCTGTATAGCCATAAACCCAAAAAATAAAACTATTTCCATGATCAAAACACAATCCATGAATGTGTCCTATGTTTCCAAATAAGAGGTCTTGCTTATAAAGTTCTCTTTGCTAGGATTCCATTCCTTCTCTTAAAAGTTCTTAAAAATCTCTTACTGTTTTCATTTAGCTTCTGGATCTCTGATTCCATTAGGCCTATATTTCCTATCTTGCCTCTTTTGTGATTTACACTCGGGGTTAGGAACATTAATTTTGTTCTTACTACTGAGTCACTAGTAGGTTCTTCTACATATATCTGTTTATTAATTTTTAAATGTTTTGTTAGTACCTGTTTGCAGTTTACATAATGATTACATTAATTACAGGGGGTTGGCACAAGTACATATCTTCATTCTTTTTCTCTCTCTTTCATTCTCCTCTCTCTCTTCCTCTCCATCTCTTGGTCCACTTCCCATCCATGGAACAGACAGACTTGTTCCTTGCCCTTATGGAACTTACTTACTGGTGACAGGTATCACCAAATGCAATTAAAATAACTATTGGAGGAAAGAAAACCTGTAAATCTTTTAACACTCATGAAGTTGAATCTATATCCAAGATGTTTGCTTCCAGGAATGAGGACAAGAAGAGGCATTAGCATGCTGCATAAGTGGTTCCATCTGCTCAGAACATTTTTCTTTTCTTTGTGTACCTCCTTAGCCTACATTCATCCTTTAACCTCTGGTATAATCTCTCCAATTAGAAAATAATTGATGCCTCCTTTGGGCTGCCTGCTTACTTTGTACTGTCTCTTTGTTTCCCACATGCCTTGGCTGAATGCTACTGGTTTATTTATTTCTCTACCTTGATGCTATTCAGTATGTATTCCATTTTGACAGTACAGTGCTCACTGTACTGAAGAAACTGTAAAGCCAAAGAAGTACACTGTAAAGACTCCCTTGCAGCTAGACTGTAGGCTTAGCCAATTAGATACCTTCACGAAATTTGGATAAAGGAAGTGAGGTGGAGTCTACATGGCACAGCTGTGCAGACACTGGGTTTTACTCTGACATATCCATGTTGTCCAGAGGCAGTTGCAATGATGGTTTCCTGATCTCTGAATCACACAGAAGACTGTGTGCACTTATTGTACAATTTCCCTGTTATTTGATTGAATTCCTACCTCCCTTATTGAACCAGACATAGTTGCTGTTTCAGGACAGATAGGTGGTCTTGTTCAGTTGTCCTTTCTAAAATTTCACCAGGGATCCTGGACTTCCTATAGCCTGTCCAACAGTTTTGTAAGCATCTAATTTCCTGTGTTAAATATTTTCTGCTTAAAATAGTTACAGTAATATTGATTTCCTATACTTGGTCCATGATTGACACTGCTAGCTGAAAAGTTTGTTGAGGGCAGGGTTTATTTTGTATCTTTTTAACTTTGTTTACTCTGAGCCTAGGACAGTGCCTGTTACATAGGAAAAGTCATTATTGTATGCTGATGAGAATAAGCATTTTATTAGCCTAGTAATCACTAAATATTCTCTAGTAACTCATTTAATTCTTTCAACAGCTCTGTAAAGTCCAGATGGTTAGTGTTATGTTACAAATACAAAAGAGGCTCAGAAAGTTTTAGCAAATTGCTCCAAGCATCTGGTATAGGACCTGGCAGTTATCTGATCCCAGTTTGCAGGGTTCTAAATTCTTGCTGTTTGGTTGTGCCAAAGATGGCGGGCCGGTAGGTAGCAGGAGAGGGACCCTCTCTGAGAGAGACAGCTTAAATGCCAGAATAAAACACCCTGGAGAGACCCAAACAGAGAGAGATGGACTCTCACAACCCACAAAGAAACTAAAGTGCAAAAAACCACTCAAATATGAGGTCCTGGGGCTACCATAAGAGAAGTTAAGATCAGCGAACACAGCGCACTCCTCGAGGTGCCTGAATCCCTGCTGGAGACCTGACATAGCGATCCATGCTGAAGCGACTGGCTTGAGCCGCCGGAGCATGGAGCTGAACAGCCCTGCGTGCTTCTCGCCCAGACCGGCCCTGCATGCGACCCACCCAGAGGCACCGTGAATTGCACTGCAGCCGCACTGAAGTCGGAGGTCGGGGAGCCCAGCAGTTCTCGGGGACTGGCTGAAGTCGGAGTTCGGGGAGCCCAGCAGTTCTCAGGGACCGGCATCAACATGCGGTGAGTGATGGGAATAAGACCCTCCCACAGGAAAGGGGAAACCAATTGGATGACATGTTGGATTTGGGCAGGAGAGCCCTAACTCCATAAGGAAGTGGCTTCAGTTGGTTGCTCCCCTCGTTGAGTGGATTGATGGGTGGGACCCAGTGAGTCGCTACAAATTAATTCCCTGAGCGTGGCACACACTGACGCAGTGAAGGCCTGCAAAGCTTGACTGGCCCAGAGGGGAGAAGCCAGTGCACACTGCCCTTGCTTGAACTTCAATCTCTGATAGCAGATTCCAGAGGGCAGAAGCCCCTAGCCTGTGCGCTCCAGAGGAGCCTTAACCAACAAGAAAAGGGTCTGGGAATTACACTGTACACTTGTATGGAAGGAACCAAAAACATGACGAAAGGGAGAAATAAGAAACAACTCCCAGCCCCCAACCCTGAGAACACTGATCCAGGAGAGGTAAATACAAAAGAGATTGAGGGCAGCAAACATGCAACATCAAACACAGCGTTAGCGGACATAAAGAGATATCTTCAGGACCTCATAAGCGGGACCAAAACTGAAATATTAATTCAAATTAAACAAGAAATAAGTAGATTTATTAATCTACTTAATATTTTATTTATTAATCTACTTAATAAAAGAAGGGCTGGGCACCTCTCAAGAAGTCACAGACAGAAGAATGGAGGAACAAAAATGGAGAGAAAAATTTAATGAAGAATTCAGAAAGAACCTAGAATTCATGAAGCAGATTCAAAGAGATTATCAGGAAACTAAAGACTCCATAGAAAGCTGGCAAAACTGCTTGAAAGAAACCAAAGATAGACTATCAAAAATTGAACACAGGCTTGCAATGTGTGATCATGAAACGGAAGATCTCTTAAAAATAACAAGGGAGCAGGCAGTAAAGATACAAAGACTGGAGCACGACAAGAGGATCTATAACTTAAGAATAAAGCATGTGAATGTAGAAGCAGGAATCAAAACAGAGGAATTACAAAGGCTATTCACAGAAATTATTAAGGAAAATTTCTCAAGCACAGAAAAAAGAAATGATATGCAGAGGTATGAAGCATACAGAACTCCAGCCACCTACAACCAAAACAGAGCTACACCCAGACACATAAAATCAAGATCCCAGAAATTCAATATAAGAACAGAATATTAAAAGCCATCAGAGAAAAGAAACAGATCACCTATAAAGGAAAACCCATCAAAATCACAGCAGACTTCTCGACACAGACCATCAGGTCAAGAGGAGCTTGGAGTGAAGTAATTCAAGCGCTGAAGGAGAACAATCTCCAGCCCAGATTGATGTATCCTGCAAAACTCTCTCTAGAAATTAATGGAGAAACAAGATGCTTCCCTGACAAAGAGGAACTAGTAGAATTTGTGACCACCAGTCCAACCCTACAAAAAATACTGAAGGACATTCTAGGGAGAGAGAACAAGGATACGAGCATTTCAGGAACAGTGGCAGAGAGGCCTCAGTGAACAGGGCAGATAGTGGAGTGGAAAAGAAATATAGACAACCAATGGCAGAAAAACAGAATAGCAGAAATAAGGCAGAGAAGATTGGCTGTAATATCTAGTATAGATGGCCTTGAAATATGAACAGAGAGAAACACAGGCAGAGTAGGTCAGGAGATAGGGTTCATTGAGCTGCTCTATATAGGGAGGCAGTGGGGCCCAAAACAAGCAGTGCACCCTATGGGAGTGAGAGGGGAGGAATTGTCTAAAAAAGGGAGGCAGAGGATATTGTTAATTGGGTAACAAGATTTAAAATTTACATTATTCTCACCACTCTGCTTGGATGGATTACGTGCTGTTCCAGTTTGTCTACTTACACTAGACTTGAGGACATGGTCAGCTATCCCCAAAATAAGAGGACATATTATGGTAATCATCTCTAATTTCCTATCAACTTAATCTGAAGCCCTTTATAACTTACACTGTCTTATTATGACTGATATTATTTGAATCTGGTTTGTTAGATTGCTACTTTGTATTGACTGATTTTATTTAAATCTGTTGTGATGGATAGCATCAAGTCTAAGAGTATAGGCAACTACACTGAAGATGACAAGATTCACTAAGATACCCACTCTGGTTTGATTATTACTAGCTTTTGAAGTCTTATAATGTCTCTAATGCTTTGTTTTTATTAAAGTTGTTACATACTGCTGAGACATCATGGTAACCATTGTAGATCACCTACTATTGCGGTTTTATGTGACTTTTTTGCCTCATGCTTTTCTAGGAATTGTTTTGTTTTATCTTGCTTTGTTTTGCTTTTATCTCTAATACAGAAAGGGTAGATACACATTTAGAGAGTCATGCATATGTAGAGCTTATAAACAGTTTATAAGAACCAACTACATAACACATGTTGAAAGAACAACTACTTTGAAGAAAAAGAGACACTACAATACCCACTGCTGATTCCATAATGTCATGATGTGAAATCCAGCAAAACTATCACTCTTTGTTCAAAGTGATTTTCGCTTGCTTTGTCTTATTTAAGATCAACACATATGAAGGTATGGACAGCTGTTTTGAGGAGAATGACAGATACTATGACAGCCATTCTTGGCTTCCCTAATGTCTGTTCTTGAAGACCTGAAATGCCCTCCTCCTCCTGCTCAGATCAATTCCATACTATGTTGTTTCATGTGAATTCCCTGTATGTGACAATATGGACAACTATTTGGAAGAAAACAAGAGTCAATATGATAGAGAGTGAATATCTCCGATTGTCTAGTTTTGAAATTTATGTCTCTTACATTGCTTTCTTGTGATCCGCTTTGTTCTGTTTTGTTGTGCTTAATTTTACCCTTTTGATATAATTGCATGTATATTTGAGTGGGTAAGATGGATGACCATATTGCTGTTTTTGTCAGATCGTGGAGCAGAACTGTTAACAGTCTCATTGTTTGAATGTCTACTTTACATGTTTTAACTTTGTAATTTGAACAACTATTTCCAAGAAGTCAGTATGTAATTTGTCAAGTAATAATTTTTTAGGATTTTTTGTTGTTGTTCTTTTCCTTTTTTCCTTGGAATTCTGTATTGTTGCTACCCTTTATTCTGTTTTGTTTTTTTTTCTCTTTAAATAAAATAAAAAAAAATAAAATAAAAAAATAAATTCTTGCTCTTTCTGTTATGCTAGTGCCTCTGTGTATGATAAAGGGATTCAGAAGAAAAAATTAGAAAAGATATTATTAATTATCCTACTGATTCACTGGGAACATCATGACTGTGCTCAAGGAGTTGATTTTTGAGGATTAGGAGGGAGCTATTTTCTTGAAAAGTCAGTTTCCTATTGTGTCTAGGACCCAGCAATGCGTGGTCTTTCTTGTTAACTTCCCCTTGTCTCTGCATAGTCATACTCACAACACGGTCACCAGGCTGTTCACAGGAAAACCAAGATGTTGTTGAAGCCCTCCTCTCAGGGACTGCCTTCCAGGGAACTAAAGGAATTCAAGGTCTTTCAGGGTCTCTCAGTTGCCAGTGGAAGATAATTGACTTGTGACCAACACAAAGAATTCCTGAGACATTGACCTGGAGGGCCCAAAGTGGCATTCTAAAATAATGATCACTCTGAGGAATGTGTACTATTTTCCACTCCCATTATGATAACTGTTACATAAGCAGACTGAACATATTTGTCTGTTTTCATTTAAGAATTGCCACTAGAGTGGCACATCAGAATTTCAATGCCTGTCATTGTATATAATGTAAATCAAAGCCGCACAGTGTACTGTGGTTGGGAGTAGAATAGTTTACATTTCCTGATACCCACAGCAATTATACCTCAGCTAAGTCCTGACTTTCCTACAGTCTCAAGACACCTTTCATAGACATGTCAAATGCTTGCTTCTCACAAGTATACATCAAAGTATGGTACTGCACACATAGACAACAGAACCCAGAGAAACTGGAGGCACAGGCTGCCCCGAACCCCCCTGGGTTAGGGAGTAATGACCAGGGTTGGAGTCCTATGTATTTGAAGTAATCATCAGCAAATTATGGCCAGGGGCACAAATTTGGTCGCATTTTATTACACATCAAATACATATCCACATACCCATCACTTACTACTATTTTTGGGCTAGACAACTAGACAAACCATCTGTCTCACAAAGCACAAATATCTACTATCTTTTCCTTGGAAATGTTGGCACCTATTTTAGAGTATTCCTATAAGGTGTACTTATGTAGACTGAGTTTCAGTGAGTCCAGGTAAGTGTGAAGCAGGTTTAAGTGTCTGAAAACATGATGTAAATGATAAGATTCTTGTGCACTTGGAGTCCACATAGGCTTCAGTCCTCATAAAAACTCCCAGAAGAAATCCCTTTTTGGTTTTCTTGGCTTATCACTTCTTTTTCTGGCCCTGCACTGTGACCTCTCCTCTACGGAACTCTGTTCTCTTGTTTTCTTTTTAAAATTCCCTTGCTGATTTCAAAGTTCACCACTTTATTATTTCTTTTTAACTGTAAAAGGCTTTTTCCCTCCAGTTAATACCACTGAGTAACTGCAACCTTACCTGCAACAGCATGACCATGATGTTTGTTTTGAAATTTTCCTGGTATCGGAAACTCAGTATGCCCAGAAGGTAATCAGTCATCTATCTTCTCTTCAGTATTCTGCATTTACTACTGTCTGATGATTCTTCTTATACTGGGGAATGAAATATTTGCCTTACAAATGTGTTTGCATTATGCTATTTATTTTAACAAGCACTTAGAAGTCTCTTCTTTTTGCCCAGCATTCTCTTCATTTTCAGCAATTGTTACTTCCATGATGTTATATAGTTGCTTGGAATTTCTGCCTGCTTATTCGCTCCCTTATCAACTATAAACAGCCTCTGACCATGGAGGTGATTGATCCATGGTGCCACCTTCCCTTTCCCTCCTGTTTCCCACTTCTCCCTGAGCATATCAGACCCAGTCTGCCTCCCACTGCTACTTAACCGGCCTCCCCGCCAGCCCTCTGCCCTAGGCCTTACACCCTCCAATGCCTGCATCATGTCTCAACTCATGAATGGCTCCATGGCCATTTCGTCTTCGTTTGTTCTTTAAGCACTTCTAGCATTTACAGCATTTAATTCTATCATTTTTATTAATTATAGATTACCTTAGAATAATTTGTCATCCCCTCGTTAAATATGTCATTCTTCCCTTCCTCAGCTCCTACCATCAGCACATCCAACCACAGCTTCTGTTCCACCACTTATGGAACTGCTCTGTGGAATGATGCATTTTTACATTTTATGTTTCATGGCGTTTTTGTAATGGTATGATTGAAAGTGTACAATTGAGGAAGCTGAGATTCAGACAGAATAAATAATGTGTCTAAATAAAAAGCAGGATGAATTATCCAGCAAGAATCAGAGCTGGGTTCAAAGATTAGCCTAAACCTTAAAACTCCTGCTCTTCCCAGACTAGACTCGTAGATGATGTGCACAACAGGAGAGGGAAACTGAGTCACCTTGTCTTGGACTTGAAAGAAATGAGAATATTCCTACAGTTATTACTAAGAAGGCTTCTCCTTTCTTAAGACTAAACCAAGTGGAGGGGGAGAGACAACCATGGAACAAATTTAGGATTGGAATCTCTAGGATAATGTTAAATGAATCTCGAGGTTGTTGTTTTGTCTTCAACCTTGAGCCACTGGTATCAAATCATTAATGGAGGGTTCTAAGAGATTCTCTCCTGGTCTCATGTCTGCTGTAGAAATCTGGGAGGCATCTCCTCTATCACAAACTTAAACTGGAATTCTACGTGGGATATAAACCAATTTATGCTCTTGTATTGACATCTTTGCTCAAAGCACTAATGGCACGCAGGTGTGAGAGCAGTGAGGAGGAAAATTAGATAATCTGATGGCAATTTGCTAATTTCCACATGGAGGGAAGGTGTTTTGGCTTTTCTTCCCTCCAATTTCCTCACTTGGCCAAGTCCAAAGCAATGGCTCCAACAGCTGAGGTGATGGGGTTGGAGATCCTCCAAGATGGAAATACGAGTCCTGCCCTTTCCGCTTCCTTTCCTGCAGGGCCTCAGCTGGCAACCCCAAAGTGCCAAGACCGATCGAGAAGTACACGGACACTAACAGACAATTCTCTTTGTCTATAGAAAGCCTGTTACATGAGGACCCCTGGGGATAGCAGATGGGACGTGTAACAAGTGACTTCAAACAGTCACATGGCTCTTTCTGGCCAAGCTGCTGGCAGGGGAGAGGGGTTGGGTCATGCACGTCTGAAGAAGTGACTCCTGCAACCTCATTTCTTGCATCATTCCCTAAGTCTGAAGTAGCCACCTCACTTTACATGACTTTTTGGGAAAGAACAAATGCTCAAATTTATCAAAGTTTTCACTTTGGCTGGTAATTTAATAATGATCTGGCTTCCAAGAGTGGTTTTATGTGTATTTGTTTGTATATTTATGTACAGATATACATGCATGTTATATAGACAGTGGTTTAGGGGAGTCAGTGTGGTGGGGTGAAGGAGGGAAAGAAGAGAGAGGGAAGCCAAGGAAGGAGATGCTGATGAGAAGTTTTGAACTTTTACTTGAAAGAGATTTAAGGTAAAGATTCTTGAGATCACTTTCTAATTTTGTTGAAACAGAAAAGTATTGTTCTAAAGTATCTTCATATATCTAGAGTCCAGATTTCACTATTATCATTAACTCAAAAGCAAATATAGGCTTGGTATTTTCCATATATTTTCTCCTTTACTTACTAACACTTAAATTCATAAATCTTATACAAAGTGAAACCTAAATATTGTTTGCTAACTAGGATGTGACTATTGCTAATGGAAACCTGAGGATGTAGAATACATGTTTTCTTTTTTTTTACTTTTATTTTGAAATAATAACATATTCACAGGAAGTCACAGAATAATATATAAGGAGGTTGCATGTACAGCAAAACTAGGAAACTGATATTGGTATAACCCATTGATTCTGTGTGTGTCCGTGTCACCCTTCTGTGGTGCTCTATGACACCTGTGGTCTGCAGAATCATTCTGTTACCAGCAGGGCTCTTGCACACTGCCCTTTGCAGTCATGTCCATTACCCACTCCCTACCCCTACCTCCCGCAACCACTAACTTTTTACTTCATCTGCATAATTTTCGTTTATTTCTAGAATGTTATACACTGAATAAGATAGTATTTAACTTTTCCCCTCACACAGCCTGATTCCCTTGGCTTCTAATCAACTTGCTGTCATGTATCAATAGTTTCTTTTTATTCTTAAGTTGTATGCCATGATTGGATATACTGAAATCTTCTTAACCTTACATCTCCTGAAGGATATGTGGATTGCTTCATCTTTGGCTATTACAAATAAAGCTACTCTAAACATAGCATACTGCCTTTTTTTTCCTTTTTGCATGAACATAGATTTTCATATCAGATAAGTATCTGATAACTTTTTTTTAAAAAGAGACTTTAAAAACCTGGGATGTTTTCTTTCTGCTTTATTCAATAAGGACAATAATTGAACTCAATTAATTTAATGTACATTTTAACCCAATTCCCTGCTTCTTACACTTGATAGCATAACTGTGTTACCTAGTATCTCAGAAGATCCCTTTCCTATGTGTTTGGACTGGATGCTGTAGGTGACTGGCTTAGGGTCTCATTACAGAGATAACCTCACGTGCAAGTGCTGCCGTACGCTTTTTGTGATGCTGTTAATTTTTCACCTATTTTTGTAGTTCTTTTAAAATAACAACAAAAGCAATAATAAGACCTCAAAAGGATGCAGAGTCCTAGTCTTGTCTTTAAATTTTAAAGCTTTAAGAAAAAGACAAACTTAACCACCAGTTTAACATATCGGTTGACACAAATCTTACTCCTCGAAATTTTAGGTCAGTTTCATCGGTTGCATGAATGGCTTCTCCTGGAACTCCTAAATTTTTGAGTGTGAATGTTCCCTGGATGGAGGGAATGAGAGAGATGCTGAGGCGTCTAAGGAGTGAAGAGTTTCTCTGAGTTGAGAGAGCCAGGAACTTGTATCATGAATAAGGCCCTACGAGGTGGTGGTGACACTGCATAGACTAGCTGCTCAGATGTGGGTCTTTGGGGACCTATGGGTGTTTTAAAATCGTTCTTTTCAAGTGAACTTTGTGGGGTCTTCCCAGCCTCTGAATGTTAAGAAAAGCTCTTTAGGAGCCTCTCATTGGAGACGGTGTTAGGAAACCAACACTGAACCCCAGCTCTGGAAGGGCTGAGGAGGGGTGACGGCTGCAGAACAGACACGGGCAGCTATGGTAACTGGGTCTACGGAGCCCTCCAGGAGGTAGTGGTGGGGTAACATCTAAGGAGAAGAGTCACCCCGAGTTTCATCCTGCGAGCTGCAGTCCTAGTAGCAGAATAAAGAAGTATGACTGCTGGATATTGCTGTCACCCTCTTCTTTCTGGTACAAGGTATCCTTGAAGTTCCCGGAAAGGGCCAGTGAAGCTTTAGAATGAAAATGAATAATA
Source organism: Dolichotis patagonum (assembly GCA_004027295.1). NCBI lineage: Eukaryota > Metazoa > Chordata > Mammalia > Rodentia > Caviidae > Dolichotis > Dolichotis patagonum. The sequence continues at coordinate 43,103 of PVJX010013297.1, forward strand.
ACTGGCACCACCGGGATATTTGTCTACCTAATGCTATTTTACTTTAAAGTCCAAATTTTAGAACTAGCTGACAAAATACCACAGAGAAAGTTTCCAGGACCCCTGAAGGCAGCCGATGCTCTGTATCATAGGAGGGCTGGGAGGCGGGGTTTGAAGAGAGGTGTGGTAACATCCTGCCCTCTTGGTCATACCAACAGCACATGGAAGTTGTATTTAAGGAAGATTTATCTAAAACACAGGAAACAGCAAGTGATGCTAAGAATGTGGAGCAATTAAGCTCCCATGTGCTCCTGGGAAGAATGCTATTGGTATAACCATTTGCAGAAACTGTATGGAAAACATTAAACATGCTGAATTGTGTCTTTCCCAAAAATTCAAGTTAATAGCCTAACCCTCAGGACCTTAGACTATGAATACATTTAAAGTTAGGGGTTAAAAGGGCAATTAAACTGAAATGAGGTCATTAGAGTGGGCCCTAACGCAACATGGCTGGAATCCTTATAAAAAGGGGAACTCTGAACACAGACATCACAAGGAAAGACCATGGAAAGACAAAAGGAAGAGATGGCTTTGTACAAGCCAAAGAGAGAAGCTGCAGAAGACGTCAATATCAGACTTACAGCTTCCAGGTTTGTAACAAATTAAAGTTCTGGTGTTTAAGACACACAATCTATGGTTTTCATGGCAGCTCTGGACAACCAATACAATGCACCAACACTACAACCCAGCAATTCTGCTCCGGGCAGATTCATAGAAGACACAAGAGTATGTTCCACCAAATACATATCCAGTTATGTTTAAAATGTTTTACAGAGTAGTGCTCAAGCAAAGATTCTTTGGATATCCACGAACTGTATAATGTATGAATTAATTGTGGTATATCCACATATGGAATAGTTTAGAGGAATAAATACTATAAAACAACACAAGTGAATCTCACAAAGACTGCTGAATGACAGATCCAGACACTAATAGATCACAATGATTGGTTTACTTCAGTAAGTAAACAAAACCAGTGACTCTGTTCTTTGCTATTAGAATACAATAACTGGAGCATGGTAACTGGAAAACAGTACTGAGAGGGACTCTTGGCTAGCTAGGAACGCTGTATTTTTGATCTGGGTGGTAGTGACTTGGGTGTGTTCCATGTGTCAGAATCCAGTGAGTGACACAATGAATGTAACTGAATAGAAAGTGTTATGTTTCAATGAAAAAGATTTAGAAAGAAGTTTTCTACAACAAAAGCTGGAGAGGATTTCCTCATCCCGTTAACTGCCTGCTTTTTCTTAAGGGAAAAAGAAGACACTGTTTCCTGTCCAAAGTGCGGTGAGAAGACATCAAAGGACACTCAGGCAAGGAGACATGTCTGGGAGCCTGAGGGCAAAGTAAGTAGCCTGAAGGGCCAGAGCTGAGCCTGACCACCACTTTGTGGCCGACTGGCCTGGAAACTCCAGGCTCGGGACAGTCTGCTTTCATGGTCGTCATGGAGTCACATCCTGTGGCCCATTTCATGACCCTCCTCCAGGAGCCAAGTGCTGTTGAGACTCTAAAATCTCTCCAAGTACTTCTCAAGCCCAAAGCTGGATCTGTTGCTGAACACTACGTAGAGTCAAAGAAAACACAAACTTGGAGAAGGACACAGGTACATCTGCCACTGGTGGGCTACCTCCAGCTATGGGGGTAGTTTGGGTGAGGGCCAGCTGGTGACAGTTTTGGTTTAGTTAGACCTTTCCTGACTCATGTACCTCATGTGCTCTGGCCCAGTCAAAAAAAGTTAAAAACTCCTAGTTAGCAAAGGAAGGTGTTTTGTGTTGCTGTGTTTTAAAATATGTTCTATACTGAGAAAGATAGAAAACCACTCAAATTTTAACTTATAACTCAGCCATCACACACCTGGCAGAGGCTGTGGTCCAGGGAAAGACAGCAAAAACTACAGAGTAATGTATAAACTGCACACTGCTTATAAAAAAAACTTAGAATGTTAACTCCTGTCCAAGCACTGCACATGACCTGAAACTGAGCCAGTTCCAGCCCATTTCTTCAATATGGAAACCACGGGGAGATGTGGTAAACAGAAATAGCAGCAACACAGAAGATGAAATTCAGGGGAATGTAGAGACCAGGAAGAGACCAACACCAATCATAAAGCATGGATTCAGGAGAAAAGAAACCCCTTGGTGGTTAAGGCAAGGAGTTCAACATTGATATAGAGAGTTTGTGGTGCCTCTAAAATATGAACATGAACATTTTCTTTGGACAGCTGGGCCTAACTGGAATGGCATCCATAGGTGCAGGTGATGCTGTTTCGTGAGAAGAAACTGGGAACATTATTTTTAAAGAGTGAGAAGCCTGTAAAGAACATGAAAAGTAAGTAAAAGGTCAGGGTGAAGCATGACATAGTCCCTTAAAGAAAAAGTGATCAAGCATTGCAAAATTCTGGAAATGTCAGAGAAATCAGATGACCTTAGTGATAGAACAATGATCAACTGTGAAAAGAAGTTTGGAGTGAACAGCTAAAACCAGTGGAACAAATGAAAAGGGAGATGAAAAGAGACAGGTAATCCACATGGACCACTCCATTGGATACTGTGGGGAAGAAGGGAAAAAGCCTGAACATACACAGGATTAAGGCGAGGGATCCTAACTTTTCTGTGTGCCAACACTTTCTTTGACGCATGGAGATGCCCATAGACCCACTCTCAAGAATGTTTTTAAGGGGGAAAGTTGGAGACCTACGTTCTGGCTTTTGAGTTTCTGGGGAGCTACTGGGACGCTAGACTGGGTCCAGCAGATTGCAGGGCCTCAGTCAACCATGTCCAGCGGCCTGGTTTCATTCCAGGAGGCAGGAATCTTGCAGGAGGACTCTGGGCTCAATTGGGCTGACCTGGGGACAACCTTGAGACCAGCACTGCCAGATGCTGAGTTCATATCCACACCCCTAGGACAGGGGATTGTGCCCTGGGGCTCTGCTAGCCCCAGTTCTCCAGGCCCAGCTTCTGCATCTCAATTAAGAGAGCCAAGAATCTGCCGAGGGGTGGAGTTTGTCCCAGGTGAGTTCCGGTGACCTGGGGAAAGTTGGAGACCCACGTTCCAGCTTTTGAGTTTCTGGGGAGCTACTGGGATGCTGGACTGGGTCCAGCAGATTGCAGGGCCTCAGTCAACCACATTCAGTGGTCTTGTTTCAGTCCAGGAGGTAGAAACCTTGCAGGAGGACTCTGGGCTCAATTGGGCTGGCCTGGGGACAGCTTGAGACCAGTGCTGCCAGTGGTTGAGTTCATATCCACACCCTAGGACAGGGTATTGTGCCCTGGGGGTTTCTCTGGCCCTAGTTCTCCACACCCTGCTTCCGCCTCTCAATTTAGGAAGCCAAGTACCTGCAGCGGAGCTGAGACTGCTCCAGTAACTGAGGGTGCAGTAGGAGATTTGCGACACACCCAGAGGAAGCTTTGGAACACCACTCAAACCAAGGAAATAAAGAAAAATGACAAAAGGAAAGACCAAAAGGCAGGCTCAAATCATCAGCCCATCCCAAAAAAGCCTGGGAGCCATGTACATAGAAGAAAATAGAAGCCATACACCTGAAATGACTGAAATGATATCAACTGAAATAAAGAAGCAACTAGGGGAAGCTATGGAGAAATTCAAATTAGAAATAATTGCCCAGATAAAAGAATAAATGATAAAAGTAGTGAAAGAAATAGTGAACACATCTAGTGAAGACAAAGCTAAAAAATTAGAGGAACAAAGCAAACAGATAGAATCTCTGAATGAACACTATAAGAAACAAGCAGAATACATAAAGCAGATTCAAAGAGATATGCAGGAAATAAAAAATTGTATTGAAAGATGTTAAAAACTGCCTCAATGAAAGTGAAGATAGAATTTTAGACCTCAAAGATAAGATCGCAGCTAGTGAACAGGAAAGGAAAGATCTTTTAAAAATAACAAAGAATCAGGAAATAACAATTCAACAGCTACAAGATAATGTAAAGAAAAATAACATAAGATTAATAGGGATAAATGAAAAAGAAGGGGACATTCCAAATGATATCAAGAGAATGTTTACAGAAGTAATAGCTGAAAACTTCCCAAATATGAGAATGGAAACTGACATTTGGATCAGTGAAGCATATAGAACTCCAAATAGCCATAACCAAAATAAAACTATACCCAGACACATAATAATCACCATCCCAGAAATCCACCATAAGAACAGAATACTAAAAGCTGTTAGAAAAGACAGATCACCTATAAAGGGAAACCTATCAAAATCACAGCAGACTTCTCAACACAAACAATGAAGTCAAGAAGAGCATGGAGTGAAGTATTTCAGATCCTAAAGGAAAACCACTTACAAGCCAGACTGACGTACCCTGCAAAACTGTCCTTCAAAATGGATGGAGAAAGAAGGTACTTCCATGACAAAGAACAGCTGAAAAACTTCATGAACACCAAACCAACCCTACAAAGAATACTGAAAGACATTCTAGATACACATAGGATAAAACCACCAAGCAAGGCAGACAATTAAATAGAATGGAAAGCTAAAGATACAACAGCACAAAGATAACATGTCAACAATAAACGAGTATATAACAGTTATAACCATTAATGTAAATGGCCTCAACTCACCAATCAAAAGAAAGAGACTGGCAGAATGGATCAAGGAACAACATCCAACCATATGCTGTCTACAA
>PVJX010013298.1:0-47836 GCA_004027295.1 Dolichotis patagonum
ACTATTAAATCCCACCCTGCCCTCAGAAAAATGCAGGCTTTGTGTGCTGGCCCACTGGGAGAGGTGGCTGCAGTGCTGGGTGTCTCTTAATTTCTGGGGAAGACTCCACAGCGGCATGCACTCAGCACATGGAGGGTGTCTGCTCACCCCACTTGACTTAGGCCTTAGGGGATTCCCTATGTACAAGCTGCTGCCCGCTCTGGACGCCTTTGAATCTGGGCTCTCTGTCCCTTCTGACCTCCATCTCCAAGGGAGGAGACTTGCCACTGTTGTTTTAGGACCTTGTTTTCCTCTAGGTGCTACTGTGGGAAAAACAGGCAGGAAGGAATGTCTAGGGCCCTCCCCGGAGGCCAGATAGGCGTCCCATTCCCAGCCTCTTGTTTCTTGATCTTGGAGTTGTCACTAAGGAGGTTTTAATGTCATTTTAAAGAAAGAAGAGTGCAATGGGGGCGACAGTATTTAAACTCTAATGAATTAAGCTAAAAACCAGTTATCGGTTCCTCGTGACACATACTGGAGGCAGAGGCGCAGACAACATCCTGGCTTTTCGGGGGCTCCATTACAGGAAGTCTGAGCAAAGTCAGTCTTGGAGATGCTGTGAACTGAAGAACTGCCTTGTTTGTGTTGGTGGTACTCTATCTTAGGTGTGAAAACCTGTTCAAAATGTAGGTTACTGTGTTCTCCTACCAGAGATTCTTACATAGTAAATTGTGGGTGCAGCCGTGGAAGCTGCATTTTAATAAGCACTTTGGTCACAGATGGTATATGACGTCTCCAGGAATGCTATGGGGCGGGCTGCACCCCGACTCCATGCCAAGAGTCCCACATCAATGACTTCCTCCACCTTGGGCTTCAGTCTCCTCATCTGTATACTGGGGCCGTCTCCTCCACCTACATTTAAAATAGCTTCAAATAAACCTTTTATTTTGAAATCGTTCTAGATTTACAGAGAAGATGCAAAGATAATATGGACAGTTCAGTTTTCTTAATGTTAGCACCCTGCATTAATACTGGTACATCTGTCAAAACTAAGAAATCAATGTGGATCTATTACTATGAACTAAACTCCAAACTTTATTTGGATTTCATCAGTTTTCTTCACTTATTTCCTTTTTCTTTTTTTTATCTATTACAGCATCCAATCGAGAATACCCCAGTACATTTAGTTATCACATTTCCTTAGTCTTAGTTTCTTGGTCCTTTCTCATCTTCCATGACATTGACATCCATGAGTAAAAGCAGGAAATTCTGCAGAATGTCTTGCCGTTAGGTTTGTCTGCTGTCTGTCTGCATGACTGGAGCATGGGTTCTGGCAAAGAATACTATAGAAGCGCCCTTATGGCAGAGTAGTGGAACATGGCATCCATGTGAGGCATCACTGGTGATGCTAAACTTGAGCACTTGGTTAGGTAACGTTTTGTCAAATTTCTCCACTTTAAATTTTTAAGAAATGAGTTCCAAGGGAGTAAAGCGCTGGCTTCTGCTGTGAAGTCACTGGATAAACTGGAAAGGGCGGGGCTGGGCATGGCGAGCAGGCCCTGTCACGTGATTCCCCTGTCACGTGATTCCCCGCTGTCCTGGAGTACGGTGATGTGCAGCCATCTTTCACCTCTGCGGGCCCTGGCTCCATGAACTCCAGGTGAAGTGGTTCTCCAGCAGGAGACTGAGTCTGAATTACAGAGTGGGCTTCTGGTTTGCTGGGTTCGCCATGGAGCCTGACATCTCTGCATCTCCGCATCTCCACAGCACTCCTAGGTGATGCTAGCCTTTGAGAACCAGAGACTTTTCTTTGAATTAAAAACATCCATCAGGGGTTTAATGCCAGTATATGCATTTGCCAGCAGGTGGAACCAGAGGCCTATGACACTGACTTTGCTCAAGAAAACTAGGACAAATTCCAGTCAACAAAGCATTCCGCATTGTAAGCAGAATTAGGGTTATTTTGAAACAGATGGGCTCTACAGAAGCTGCTGCACTGAATATTACAGAGTTGTTTATTGTCTAGATGGCCTAAAAGTCAGGGAGTACTTGCCAGCATCTAGCAGTTTCTATGTCATATCAGAATTCTCTCTGAGCAAGGAAGGACAGGCACTGGGAGAGACACAGATATGGATATGGATATGGATATGGACATTTTAACCAGTCCCACATTCCGAATTTACCCTTGTTATTGTGCACACCACTTCGTGGTACTGAGCATTTTCACAGGAATGATCTGGAACTGCCTTACCTCTCTAAGTCCAAATCAGAAAAGATACAACAGATAAATACAGTGATAACAAAATCAGCCTGGGTGCAATAATATTACAATGATTTCAGCCTAATGCAAGTGGTTCTGTCTACTTTCACTGCAAGCCTACTTCTCTGCCCCTGGCCTGACTCTTCTGCTTCGGGCTCTTTACCTTGTGCTACTCTAGCAGAACACGGAAAAGGGAGATAAAGGAGGGCTGCCAACCTCTCCCTCTCACGGTGTCTGGCGCAGTGGTTCGGAGTGAGGACCGTCGTCTAAGGACAGCCAGAGCTCTGACTTGGTGGTTTCTCTGGCCTGGCGCCGGACTAACGGGCAAGAATCACACAGCCATGACAGAGTTAAGATCACCCCAGGGATGAAGGACAAACTCAGTCCTAGGCCCTTTAACCTATTACTCATAAAAGTCAGGATTTGTGACTACTTCTGAGGCAGTCAGGGACTTAGAAGTAGTTTTTGCTAAAAAAACTCCGACTTTACTTGGGCCTACAAATGCCTAACAGGTAACTAACTACCACAAAGCCTGACCTTCATGCTGTGAAACTCCGGGTCCAGTCTTCCTCGGCTCTGCAGACAGGCACATTCATCACTCAGGCTGTGTCAAATGGCTTTGCATTTACCTACCCTGCAAGACTGAGACCAACTGTGCCAGAGATCTCCACTGCCCAAACCTGCAGTCACCACACATTCTAGCAGAGCCTCCCATGACTTGAATTCCACGCCCCCAATCATGGTGATTTCTCCCTTGATATCCAAACTGTCCCTTAAGTCATGGGTGTTCCATCTGAGCTGTGAAAATGAGACTGAAATAATGATTGGCCCAAACCCTTAGAAGCACCCCACAGAACTGGTTTCTTGGCTCCTCTGATAGGTCCGTCTGATTCTCTTCATCGCAGGGTACCTCCTCCAGCTATGACCCAAGCTGGAGTCCTTTCCTTATTTATTTTCTCTTCCCTTTCAATTAAAGTTTTTTCTTGCAAATACATGCTTTAGTTTTAATTTCCATGATCACTAAAGCAAGAACCCATGCTATCCCATAACAAGACTAGGATTTATAATCAGAGTATTCCACAAGTCCCAGAAATCTGCCAAAACTTCATTCCCAACAGTGCATTGCAGGAGAATACTTCTAATTGCACAGCCTACGACCCCAAGTAGTTAGTGCTGCTGTTCTGCCTGGTGAGCCTGCCTGGGTGCAGAGAGCACACCAAGTATCTGTTATGGAATGAAACTTTATGGTCCCCCAAATCCCAGTCCTCAGTGTGATGGTATCTGCAGTTGGAGCACTGGGATAGTTAGGTCTAGACGAGGTCGTGAAGGCAGAGACTCCATGATGGGACTCGTGCCCTTAAGGGATGGGAAGACCAGACCTTGCTCTTTCTGCCAGGGAGGGAAACAGTGAGAAGACAGTCATCCAGGAAAAGGGACCTCATTAGGAGCGGATCACGGCAGCGCCCAGACATCCAGCCTCCAAAGCTAAACCACCCGGTCCATGCTGTGAAGACAGCCCACGCTGACTAAGACGGCATTTCTGACACTGGCTGCCTGGCCAAGGGCAATTCCGCAGCATCTGGGCAGGGTCCCAGTGACCGGAGGCATGAGCAGACTGGCTTCCTGGCAGACACCCGCTTGTCTCACGTAGAGGCTTCATGTTCTTCTGGGACATCACCTCCTTCCATCCAAAGGCTACAAGGCCAGCTGCACAGTTCACCCTCTTACAGGAACAGGGGGCAAGCACCCTCTGTTAGCAGACAACAAAATCCCCAAGCCACTGTTTCTCGCTCAGTCTCTCAAGTCCCCTGTTCAGACAAAGGTACAAAGAAGCATTTATGCTTGTCCTGTTTTCTTCTCACTCCCTTCTACTTGAGTTTCAAGCCAAATGTGGTTCAACCTCCAGCTCATTAAACGAGAGGTGAAGATCGTATTTTTATTGACTTTTGAAATCCAGATCATTTAAAATTAGCCAACGCTTTCATCAGAAACCTCAATCTTCTTAAAACAGCCTGTTGCCTTGCACATAAAAAAGTACAGATAAACATCTTCTCAAGAAATCAAAGAAAAAAGAAGATGAAGAACAGTCAGAGGAGAACTTTGGGAAAAAGTAGCAACTTCTGCTGAGAGCAACCACCTATCTCCCAAGTGGTCAAGTCTGGGGTACACTGAGCCATGTAAGAGGTCCTGCATTTACCAGATGCTTCTATCTTACATGCCTGCAAAAACCTAGGTATCCCTCAAAGGGATAGAGACTAGACACTGGATCAAGAATAGTGTTTCCCAAACTCATACAGGAGAGCCCGGTAAGAGGCAGATTCTAGGGCTCTAACTTGAGATTCCAGAGCAATGTTTGCAGTGGGACTGGAAAATCGTACTTTCAGCAGGGCTCTCTGGTGAGTCAGATGCCACTGGCCCAGGTACTCTACCCTGTCAAACTCTGGTCAGAGGTGTGTCACGTTGTACTCTGGGGATACACTGCACCAGTATGATACGCGCTTTTGTAGTAGATTTTGGATTATACTGCTAGCTACAATGCAGACACTCTGGTAGTTACCCAGGCTGTGCTGTGCTCAATCTTGGGTGGTGCAGGTTTTATCAAACACTAATGCTCCTGCACAATCCTGAACACAACAGATGTGATTATAACATGGCCATGGAAAGTCTTGTTGTGGTAACATCACAGTAGACCAGACTGGCCCGGGAGCGATCACCCAATCGTAGACGGAGCAGTCCCCCTGCCTCTCCTACTGCATGGTGGTGCACCATGAATGCCTGATGAGTGACTGTGACACCTGACTGACATGCTATCAGGCCAAGAGACAGAGGAGGACAGAAGAACCAGGCCAGGATGAGTGACTGGGACTTGCAGGCACTACACAGACAGTGGCAGGTGGGAATCTTATGCCCAGGGATTTCAGTTTCTGGCCTGTTGTTCAGCCACTGAACAACATTCAAATTTTGAGACACAAATGGTTGAGGAGGAGGAGAGCAAGGCAGCAAAGTCACACAATGTAGCCTGTTTCTTCCATGACACTTGTGACGTTTGTCTGAGCTCCAGGGCTTGGGAAACATCAGCGGATACTCAGTTACTAAGCACAGCCTGAGACAGGAGAGGTGTCACACCCCTCTCTGCTGGGCGCTGTCTTCAAGGCTTTAAAAATTCAAATGATCTCTACTTTCCAACTACCTTAAGCCAGACTAGTGCGTAATTCACATCCAGAAGTACCAATGCACTTACAAAGACCATCCCTGTGCTAGGAAATTATCTCTAAGTTTCTTGTGCCCAAGGGAAGCATGGTGGCTCAAAGCCCCCACTGAAGCCGACAGCCTCTTGGTGTTCCTCTCCTTTCGGTGGGCTGTGACTGAGACTCAGGAGCAGGAGCAAAGCTGCACCATGAGCAGATCGGCCAGCCCAGCCCCAGCATAAGAAAATGAAGCGTCGTGAGGCCGGTGGCCAGATACGTGCTTCCCAGGCCACAAGAGAAAAAAAAAAAAAATCCATGATTTTTGTAAAAAGGTAGGGATGCAGGACAATAAGAAAAGGAAGAATGGCACACTTGATCCCTATGGCTGCTGAGGCCTTGGCAGTGAGGACAACCTGACCCTCCACCTTTCCCAAGCGGTTCAGCTCCAGAGCTAAGTAGCGTGAGAGGCATCCAGAGACGACAGACCAGCAGGAAGGAGCCTTGCTCTTTGCTCCTCGCAGCCGAGAAACGCTTATGTGGGTCAGAGTTGGCCTAGGACTGTGGCGGCCGGGCAGCTGTTTTCTGTGATTGATAAGCTATCCTAGAAGCCTGGTGCGTGGCTGGAGAACAAGCTCATTTCTGTGTCTACCCTGACCCTGAGCCTCACGACCGCTTTTTGTGAGTTCTTTTAGCTCCGATGGACTCACTCTGCAGCCCAATCCTGCCTTTGTGTCCCATTACAGCATGTGCGTTCATGTGTGGGTATATGTGAGTAGACAGTTGCACGTGTGTTACACGTGCGTGCTTGCGTGAGCATGTGTGTGCTAAACTGCAGGGGCAACAGGCAGCTGTAGAAATGTAACATTTCTTCCAAACAGGCCCTCCAGCCTCGGGAAGACCGGGGCTTTCTCAGACGTTTTATACCCTGGTAACAGTCCTTCTCTAAATGAATTAGAATTGAGCTTGGAAAATAAGCTTTTAAAATGGCCTATGCTATGGAGAAGTTGATAGCAACAAAACTGAATTATTCCTAAATGTCTGTTAATAATTTCTGGTAAAATAAAACTTTTATAAACAGGGAGACACTACAACTAAAATTTTTAAATTTTAAATTCCAAGTTAGGAATCTAAATTAGGCTTATCTTGGATAACCACAGGTTTAGGTAAGGAAGAGGACAATGCTGCTTTCTCAGAATCTTTGGAAATACCTAAATAAGCTGTCTGCCAGGTAAAAAGCTAGATGAAAAGGCCTGAGGCAGGCATGGTGGCACACACCTGTAATGCCAGCCCTGGGAGGCTGAGGCGGGAGGACTACCATGAGTTTGAGGTCAGCATAGGCTACATAATGTGTTCAAGCCCAGGCTGAACTACATAGCAAGATGCTGCCTCAAAAATGACAAAAATAAATAAAAAGTCTATCTGTAGGTTTGACACAGAAACTCTAAGCCGAGCACGGTAGTGCAGAACTGTAATCCCAGCATTCTGGGAGGCCAAGGAAGCAGGATTGCACATTCAAAACCACCCTGGGCAACTTACAAATTTAATAAGACCCTGTTATCATAATAACACATAAAAACAGGGCTGGTGATACAACTCAGGGCAAAGGCCCTGGGGTCAATCCCAGTGCTGCCAACAAGTGGCGGGGGCTTAAAGGAGGCTCTACATGATATACTCCAGCAGATTGTAAAATTCACAGACTTTCAGAGCAGGAGGAGGAGCCTTTGGGATGGCACCTCCAAATATTCACCTCTGAGCTGGGAAACTAAATTTCAGAAAGGGACAAATGGTTTTCCTAAGAGCTGCCTGAGAGGCAGGATCAGGTCCCAAGTGTCCTGGTGTCCTGTCCGATTCACCTGGTTTCCTTATTTTCTCTTCCCGGCTATTTCATTCTGCGTAATCCAAACCTCCCTTCCAAATTCTGGAGTGGAGGTCACTATTATGAAAAGCTGCTCTTGGGCTCCCAGGTTCTGGAAGGACAGTCAAAGGCAGGGGGCACTGCAGCCTGACAGGGCTGTCTGTGCCCTTGGACAGGTCACTTCTTGCACTGATTCTCAACTTTCTTATGTGTGTAGTACAGTAAAATAATTCAACTGATTCATAGATGCACTTGTGAAGACCAAGTGGGTCAAAGGACGGAGCACCCAGTCCAAGCAGCCACAGGAAGAGGAAGCTACTGCTGCATCAGTGAAACGTCCCCTTCCCCTCCAGCTCAGTCTCACATGCCAGGACCCGAGTCACCCCTGAGACTTTCCTGTCCCTCGGCAGCCCCTGCCCAATTCCACCCATCGCCAGAATCTGCTGTTTGCATCTGCATTTCTCCTGACATTGTGCATTCCGCTCCATTTGCCCTGTCACCAACGGTTTCAGTCACCTCTACCGTGAGTCCAGGCACGGGCACCGGGTACACACAGACACGGGTGATTTCTTACACTTGCTCCACGGACCATTTTCCATGCGGTAGCCAGGAGAACTTTGTAGAAACCCACGTCTCATTAGCTTTTCCCTTTGCCTAAAACCCTCCAAAGGTTTATTTTAGAGCGAAAATCAAAACTTCCCCCATGGCCCACTAAGGCCTGCATGATGAGGCTGCTGGCCTTTGTAACCCAGTAACAGCTCACTCTCGCCACCCCGCCCCTCGCCCAGGCAGTGGGCACAGACACCACCCTGTGAAAGGTGACTGTGCCTCCTATCACCTTCAAGGGAGGTCCTTTGCCGTAGGCCCTCTGTCATAGGACCTGGTTTCTTCAAAGGCCATGATGCCTCTGTTAGTGATCAGTTGAGAATCTGATTATTTCACTAATATGCACCCTTTTTAGGTTGTGAGTTGTATGGGGCAAGATCAGTGGGCGATGTTTTCCTGGATACATAAAGGAGTAAGTGGATGCAGGGGTGGGAGAGCAGGAGGGAGGGAGGGAGGGAGGCCCAGAGCACTAAGCACTACCCACATCCTACAGACGGAAAGCCTGGGCCTCGAGGGAGAGGAGGGTCACCTCGGCAGTCTCCTCCTCGCCTAGGGCCAGGTCTCGGGCCGCGTCCTGCACACCCCACCATGCGGCTGTGCACACTGCACCCGCAGGTCTCTCTTTACACCCAACCTCTCCTCACCCTGAACAGGGGTCCAGGGAATAGCAGTGTGTTTTTTTGTTGTTGTTTTGCTTTTGTTTTCATAGAGGCTATGAGGGCATGGGAAGGGCTGTAACTGACACGTAGAGGAAAAAGAGACTGCAAATCCATAGTGACTATCTGATTGAAAGAAAAGACAGGACCGTGAAGAGGGCCACGATTTGCTGCTGTTCAGATCAGGTACAGTGGTGTTTCCAGAACTGGTCTATGGATCCGAAAACAGCTGATTATGGACTCGGCAGAAGGCCTAGACCTGTTTTCAGATAATTCTCTTAGAGTACAAAAATTAAGGCCAGTAAAGGCAGGAGCAAGGATACGACACCAACATGCCAGATCCAAATGGAACACATTTTTATGAGTCATTTGTAGCTTTAAATACTATAGAGAAAAGAATTTATAAAACATGCCCAAACAGCTTCTCTTTGATGTGGCAAACTCTTCTAAAGCCATACTGTTTGAATTTATGCTAAAATGCAAACCCTTCATGTTTACAACAGTGTTATTGGAGGAACGCGGTACTAAAGTACAACTGTTAAATTTCAAAGACAAGACTTATAACCTCAGCCTAACAGGGCGATTCCTAGTGCAAATTTATGAGCTGCTATACCTCAGAAGGTTTCTTCAATTAGCAGTGAAGGCTCCTGACATATCTGCAGCCAGACACAGGGGCTGCTCACTTGATGACTTGGGGTATCCTGCTTTTATCAGAACTTTCCCTTACTCCTCTTCACCTCGGACGACCACCGTCATGCTTCTCTCTGTGCAGCGTCTGATCCTGCTAATTATGCTATAGGGCCAGGACGGCACTTTGTAGTTCACCATTGCTCCTGGGGCAGGCTACAAATTACACATGACGCACTGCACTGTAATTGCTGCAGTGTGTACTTGGCTCGCCTTGCAACACACACGACTGACATCCAAGTTGCTTTATTAGAGAAAGCCGTGAGTGATTCTTTCGGATTATAAACATCTGACGACACAACATTCTCAGGAATTCCAGTTGGCTATTTTGGGCACACAGGGGGCAGGTGAGGCTGGAAAGCAAAGCAAACGTACATCATATTATGTCTGCAGGGAAACGGAGGCAGCAGTCATGAAGGCAGCACTGCACTGAGTGTGACACTAAATCCACAGGGAGCAAGATGAAGAAACAAAAGGAGCCAAATGGGGACACTGGAGATGCAAGGTCCTGCAATGGTGCTTGGTCCCTCTGAGCCACGTTCCTCACTTTGACCACAGATGTACAAAACCAGATGGGCACAAAGGGCTCTTCTTCTGTGAAGACAGGGGCCTCAGGAGGGCAGAGGCCTGTAAGGCCAGCCTTACCACAGCCTCACCATAAATAAGGGTCCACCATGGTACTCTTTGTTGGAGGTCTCTTAGAGAAAGACGATGGCTCTTTAAATGGGGGGAGTGAGCACAATCAATGAGGGGGAATCGAAACAACATATGGGGCTGTGGAGGCATCTCTTCCCTCATGCCCAAGGGACTGCAGTCCACACTCGGGGCCCTGCGGCAGGCCTGTCATGGTGCTTTGTACCTGCAGTGCCCAGCAGCAACATCCAGGCACCACCAAGGTGCCTCTGCCCTCCCCTCCAAGTAGGACAAGAAGCCGATGCGTGACTTCAGTTTCCTTTCTCTTCCTGACAGGGAAATGGATGTTCTGCGGGAAAGTAAGATAGAAACAGCACTTCTCCACTAGGCATCAGTGTGTAGGGAAAGTAAGATAGAAACAGCACTTCTCCACTAGGCATCAGTGTGTAGCGGGGAGTCTCCCACCAGCTTGGATGAGGCAGTCACAGGAAAGGTGGGGCAGCGCTTCAAGGCAGAGGGGGACCGGGAAGGCTCACAGGTTTGGGTGGTTTGCGATAAACAGTTACTACACTGCGATGCTGCACTGGGACACTCTCTCTGGATCCTGCTGTGTGTCACGGTCTTGCTTGGGCCTTAGGAAGTCACTGACCAGGCATCTTCGTTCCTTCTTTGCCTCAAGATGCCGCCAGTACAGCGGGTATCTTCAAGACCTCGTATGACCAGATGATGCAGAAGAAGTGGCAAACGGCAGGCCTAAGTGATGACGGGCCACAGCGCCATCCCAGGGATTCTCCACAGGTCTGCCTGATGCTGAGGAGGGCAGCCTTCTGTTTTCAGACCTCTCGGTGTCCCAGGGCCCTGGGGACTGCATCTCTGCTCCTTTCATCCTGCGTATGGTCTCCAAACAAAACATCTGGGACTTAGGGCTAGAGGGGCAACGCTGTGCTAATGGGAAAAGGAGGCCTAAACGCTCTCACCTGGAACGCTGGCGGGCTGGCTCCCTTGCAAGCCTCTGCTTCTCCCATCTAGACACAGAACACCGCACGTGCAACAGGCGCTTCAGAGGGACGTATTTATCTCGTGGTCCCCCTTTGCAAGAATAAAACCTTGCTTTTCAGCTACTTTCTAAATAATATGCTGTTTCTAAGCATCGCCATAATTCTTAATATGCCAGTGTAACAAGAGGCTTCAGCTTATGTACGGATTATGTGAAACTCCCAAGCCCTAAGACTTTCAGCAGTGCCTTCTTTATAAAGAAACTCTGCATTTTCCTATCCTCGAAAATAATTTGATGCTATCTTTGTATCCAAGCAAACTTCTTTGCTCTGACCAAACTGTTCTCTAACAACACTAACGAGGCTTTCCATTATGTGAGGACTAACCTGACTTCTGCACGACCCCAAGGGGAAATCAGAAAAGAACAGGGAAGTTAGGAGGTGGCCCACTTCAGCGGGAGAGGCTCCTCTTCACCCGGCGGCCTGTCCAGCCAAGCTCTGAGGTACAACTGATGAATGACACCGTGTAAGGTGCACACTGTGACCACAAACACGTATGTGTACTCCAGAGAGGGGAGATGGGGATGAGGGGCGGGACAGAGAAAAAGAGAAGGACAGAGAGAGACAGGCTCACCACCATCAGTCAAGCTAGTTAAACTAAAGAGGCCTTCCCACGGTCTGCTGTAAAGAAACGTTTTTAATTCTCTTTTTTACTCTGGTACCATACATATTAAGCCTTGGGAGACTCTGTAAAAGCCCAGATCTGAAAGATTATATGTTAGAAATGGAACTGCAGATTAAAGGGAAGGGAGACGTGGTGGCTTCAAACACAATTTCCTTGCCACTACCAAGGGACCCATTCTTCCCACAACCATGGCTGGGTCACTGCAGTGAGCTGGGGGCACTGGCATTGCTCCTGTGGCCGTCGTCAGGGCAGTGGACTTGGGCCTCCCTCGTGCCACGGGAGCTCAGCCTGGAAGACATGCGCCTCGTTATACAAAGGCACTGCCGAGCCCCCCAGGAGGTGCTGAGCCACACCGCAGGCAGTACTGAAAAGAGCCCTCTGCCGCACAGCAAAGCCATGAGCCCGGAGGGACCTCCCTTCTCACACTGCAGGGGTGCAGATGAGCGCCCAGCAGGATCCGCCTGTGACGACCATCGTCACAGTACCAGAGAACTCTTCTCCTTTCTCCCACTCCTGGTAGTAACATTCTGTTGAGTCCTTACTACTGTATGTCCATAAAAACAACTCAGCTAGAAAATAATCAACCTTGAAAAGTCGAGATCAAAGATGCTACTTACACAGCAGCCACCAAGCAAGAGAACAGTGGTGGCAGGTAAGGCAAGGACAGGCGGGCTGGGGCTGACATCTTTGATCTCTAGCTTTCGAGGCTGATCATCTTCTGGCTAGGTCTTATCTTCAGGGAAGGAGTGTATGTGCCAACTGGAATATTAAGTACTGGATATGAATTATCTAATATAATCCCTAATAAGCTATTTTCTCATTTACATCTGTCCAACCACTCCTTTGATTTAGAACTTGTTATACCAAATTCCAACAAACTATCTGCAACTATGTTTCGTTAGGTAACTTGCTTCTCCCTTCTTCCCTTAATACAATAATATGAACAGAACACATTTGTGTCAGCCACCACTATGGACTAGTGGGGAATAAGCTGAATAAGGTGACTTCTGAGAAAGCCACTCAACACTATGGTGAATGTAAAGATATGTGTGAGGACATACATTCATATCCACGAGACCCACGCAATACATTACGCATGTGCACACACACATGCACACGCACACAAAGGCCACCTAGATATCCTTTGTCTTCTAGATGCTTAAACCAAGTCCAGCAGAGTTAAGAAACTTATCCACGGGCCCACAGCTGGCTGTGACAGTGCTGAGATTAGAACCCAGCCTTCCTCATTCTCCTGGCCTGCACTCAGGTGCTTCCAGCTTGTTGCCTGAAACAGTGCATGTGCTCAACAAGGTTTGAAGCAAAGACCTCACTCCGGCGACTCAGTCTCCCACAAGCACTGTTAGTCTTCGCTGACATAAACCATAACCTGGGCTCTATTAGAACCTGGCTTCTCTTTGAGGTCAGTTTACAAATACTCAAAAGTACAGCTGGCAGACAGGCAAGGTCTCTCAAAGAGTCCTGTAACACAACTGATTTCTCCTCACCTCTGATTCAGTGATGAACAAAGAGGTCCAGCTAATTCCAAACCAAAGACTTACATCTGACTATGAAGTACGCTTAGAACTTGGTGAAAATGCAGAGTACTGAAGGGTTAGAATCTGAATGATTTACTTAAATTGTCAGAATGTGTGAAAAGGAACCATGTGTCAAGGCTGTGAGATTTCGGTAAGGAAGTGGGTGAGGAAAGGCAGCCTCCTCCCGGGAGAGCCTCAGGTCCCCACGAGAGGCAGCCGGGGGACACACAGGCAGAACTATGGCTATTAAGATGGAATACTCTAAGAATCTATCAACTCCAGACTTGTTCTCATGCTCGGAAAAATACTGTGAGAAAGATATCATCAGCCTCCATTCTGCCAGTGAATGAGGCAGGTCAAGTCTTCTGGTCAGTATATCACTTGTTCCAGTAACAAGTGGCCTGGCACTTGCAAGAATGAAAATCTCTATAATCTTTAGATTTGTTTCCTCATGATCTTACTTTCTCCTCTGAAAGAAAACAACTGAACTATAGCACAAGCCCTTCCGAAGGGGACCAGGCTGGGAGAAAGCGAATGTGAGGGATTACATCCCAGCATCATTTTGTGAAGCATTCCTAAGGCAGCAGAGCTTTAGTAAATAAGCAAGAATCCTGGAACAGGGACAGTATTGGGTTAATGGCACAGCACACGAAGAACTGGAGTGAGTAGAAAGGAGACTAGGAAAACACTACCTTCCCAGCACCCTCAGACAATGAGGCCAGACGTCCGCCCCAGGCAAGCACTGCATGGTCACCAGCATCTCCAGCACGAGAAAACATATCGCACAATCTCCTTGAGTAATTATTTCCTTAAATTGGTGCCAAAAAAGTCTCGCTAGTTCTCTGGGGAGAATGTACTTTGGGATTTCTGCCACAAATTAAACAGTCTAGATGAGTTTTTAAAAAGATCATTTAAGGACAGTAACACACACACACACACACACACACTTCAAAACTGAGACACAAAAACCAAAACTATCAGTTACACTTGAAGAGAGCGCCCAAGCAACATTAGTTTGGCTCAAATATAAACAGACAGATCTCTCTGCTCCCCAGGCTTGTTTGTCCTTTTCACCACGATCACAGTATTATAGGTGTCCATCAAGATGTTCTGGAGGACTGAATCCATGAGCATTTTCATGAAGGGAGGCCAAGTTTTACCACTTCTCACTTGTTCCCTGACCCAGAAATAGGGCCATGAAGCCCCAGTCTGCCATGCAACCATGCACTGTGGTCCATCACAGCCTCCAGGGGTCCTCGGGTCTGGACTCACCAGAGGCACCTTGCCCCAGAGTCCTTTTACATGTGCACACCGCCCTCAAGGGCTGCAGTCAGGGCTGAGGAAGAAAAGGATGGCCCTTCGCTAAGTCACAGCCATCTCTCTCCTCCCCATCACTCAGCCCCTTTGTTGTTCTTTCTTTCACCAAGAGTAGATTCTTTCTCGAGCTTTCCAACAGGTTTAATGGTTTTCTTGCTACCAAATCCTAAACCAAAAAAAGGAACATCACATTCAAATATGATCAGTAATCACACATGAAATACTTCAAGCAAATACCTAGAATTTTAAATAAACCAAAAACACGGGCAGAAAATACCTTTGGTTGTGTTAAGAAACTTATTTGAATACTTGAATATTACTAATGGCCACATTTATTCCATACTTGTAAGGCAAAACAAATGCAGGATGCCACAGCAATTACACAAGAGGCCAGCTGATTACCACGTGACACTGGTGGCTACAACTTTGTGAGCACTATTGGAAGTCAGCAAAGCTTGGAACCTATTCTTCTGTGTGTCTTATCTGTGACAGAAAAAAAAACTGGGCTGGAAAAGAATAAAGTGAGGGATGTGAGAAATACATGCTGAACACAGTTCACAGAGCATCGCTTTAGCTTCACCAACAGCAGTGTGAAAGGAGTTAGTCAACAAGGGGGAAGCTGGGTTTTAACGCTGGACTTTGCAACACCCTGGTTGTTCATCTATTTGTTTACTCTTATTTCTTCACTCACAAAGTTGTTCATGAACAAATATTTAGAAAGTACTTTCCTGGGCTCTATCATAGTGGAGAGGGATATAGGAGTGAACAAGAGAGTAGAGGTAGCTTTTTCCATGGAGGAGCAATGCTGACAGACCAAGAGTTTTTAAAGCCCTGTGAAAATGTTTGAGACCCCAGCACAATTAATTGGTTTCAAAGTGAAAAAGCAGCTATAAAACTGAAAGTGGTTGTTATGGTTTCTATCTAGATGCCCCCCCAAAGATTCATGCAGTCATAGGGGGCAGGCCTTTTGAAGGCAGCTGACTCTAGCATTTGTGATTGGTTTGTTGTCTAGTGGTGGAATGGGTGGTGTGAGCGCTGTACCCACCTGGGGGGGGGCTGCCATACAATACAAAGGAGGGAAGGAGGCGTGGTTTTCCCTTTTACACTCTGTGCCCTTTAGCTCCTCGTTTGTGGTTGCCATGAACAATTGCCCCTTAGTTATACCAGCCTGCCTTGGAGCCAGCTAAGTATGGACTGAGACCTCCACAAACTGTAAGCTAAATAAACCTTTCCTTCCTTCATTTTGGGTGTCGGGTATTTTATCTCAGGAATGAGAGAAGCATAACCAAGACAGTGGTTAAATGCATATGGAAAGTTCTATCATAACCTTGTTTTCGTTTATCAGTACTGGTGTGAAGTGTATGATGTGGGGAGGTGGTATGTGTACTATATTCCTCTCTCATCCCTTTCCCTCCCCTTCCCCTCTCCCCTGTACCCATCTCTTGATCCTCTTGCTTTTTTGATACACATCGGCGATACATATGATGGACAGAACATCCCTGCTCTATGGAGCTGATAGTATAGTGGAGACAGACACACACACTTTCAGCAACAATGGCCTTGTGACGCATCCAAGAAAGTAGCATCTGAGCCTTAACTTCCTAACAAAAACAAACAACAACAACAAACCCCAGGAAAAAAGCTGTCCAGGAAGTTTTGAGGACCAAATAAGAAGCAGACCGAGAAGTATTTCACTGGCTGGCAGGCATGAGAAGTGAAAGTGTTGGCTGCTTACATCATGGAGGTCACTGCTGCTCACTCTTTCATGCTGAAAGCAATCTCCACGAGACCCTAAAACGAAACTGCTGTGCTGCCCTTCCTTGGTAGAAAGAGGTCACTGATGGGCGAACTCACACAAACCAGGATACGTGACACATTGATAAAACCTGGTCTGCACCATGAGACACCAAACAGACAGGTGTACTCACTAGTCAGCACTGCTGCTGGATGCAATACCCAACACCCACAGCTGGGGGGGGGGTTAATTGCTCAGTGTCTACACTGGCTGGTCCAAAGCAGGAGCACTGTGGGGGAGCGATGCTGATAAGCAAAGCTGCTCAGGGCCCGGCAGCCGGGAAACAGAGGAGGGAACACTGCTGTCGACAGCAGGACAGACCAGACAGGGACCCCAAGGCCAGGCCTCTGGGACCTGCCCAGCACCATGGTTTACTAATCTGCTAGGCATTTCTCTCTCTTTTTTAAAAACTTAGTTCACTGGTACACGTTAGGTATACATAATAATCCCATTGATTATAGGGAATTTGTGTCTGTATGTGATATAATTTGATTCTTTCTTTTCCCCATTTCCCTCCCCTCCCTTCAACCCCTCTTCCTTTCCTTATGTAAATTTTGTTTCCATTTTTTCCTACTTTTCTTGTCATTTTTTTCTCCCCCACCCCCAGTTCCCCTTCCCATTTGAAACTGAAGTTGTAAAAAGGCTGTGACCTAGCAAGGAAGTTGACGATGAGAATTAACATTCACAATGGATTTTTTTTTAAATTTTGGATTTTTAAAATACATTTATTTCAGTTAAAAACTGTTTTTCAGATAGTATCAGTCTAAAGGAGAAACTACCTTTTATTTGTCCTAAGAATAAGAAATCGGTGACTACTCATAAGTTCAATTTTCTTTGTCTCTTTTGTAGACATTTTATGAAAAGTTTTAATCCTCTAAGCTGATAATGGTAGTAGGTAAAAGGAGAAAATAAACTTGACTTTGAAAAGACAGGATTGTATAGCAAAGCACAGAAATATACCCTACGAGGCAATCTGATTTCAGTTTCTGTCCTTTTTCTCTTTCCTACTCTGCTCCGTGGTCACCCATGAGAGGACAGGGTGGTGATATGGCCACATGGAAAGTAATCCCAGGATGTAGCTCACAGAATCCAAGAGGGGTAACAGTTATAAACTTCTGCAAACAGAAACTGGCTGCTTCTAATGCGCTATTCCAGAACTAGACCTCCTTCTGGGTTCAAGATTTCCTTTGTGCCTCACCACAGGATGTGTTAAGATGATATATAGTGTGTTTAAATAAAACGAGAAAACAAACTAACAAAAGCTTAGCATGGCGAAGAATGAAAACCTACTAAAAATACTTTTAAAAGATTTCAAACATGAAATCATATTTACAAAATAACTTCTTAATGACTTAGGCATAAAGTGACTTAGGAACATATGGATTATATTTCCTTCAAAATACATATGGTTTTAAAAAAAATTAGGGGGAGTCTTGCTTGGCAAAGTGAGCTTGGTTTGAAGAGCAGAGCTCTGAAAAAGAAAGAAATTCTGTCAAATCACACTCCTGCTGGCACCCCTTCCGGTGCTTTCTTCACTGTCGATTGGCTAAGGCATCTATTACCTAAGAAACTTGGAAGGCTTCCTTGGAAATGGTTGCACTCTCTTCTCCTATTTAGGCAAAGTATTCAATATGTTTATAATAAATGACTCTTCCTCACCTCCAATACCTCAAGCATGAGAAACAGAGTTTACTTTGGTAAAAAAGATTGTAATATCTCAAGTCCAGAACGAATGGCTACTGCACCTTCCCAACAGCTGGGTACAGACTCACATGCAGGGTTGCTCTGCTGTGTATGCTTAAAACTCCATTCGAAGAGAATGCTACATTCTTTTTGTAGTCAAAGACGCAAATTTTAGACAAAGCCCACAACAAAAAAGGCTCCATTTAACCTGCCAGCCTCTTTTTTTCTGTCACCTCAACTTCACGCTCTCACTAATACTACGGTCACCAACATCCTTACTGTAAAATAGCCTAGTATTTTTGCATGTACTCCTTCCAGAAGACGCTCTCAAACATTTCAGTCTGTCCAAGCATACAATTCTGAGAAGTGCTGAGCCTGTTTTTTAGAAAATTAAAAGCTGAGTTTCAAAAAAAGCCCATACCAAAAAACTAGCCATTTCACGGACACCTAGAGTACTTTTCTGCCTTGGCATTTCTTACTGTTTGTTTTGGGTACTTTTTAGTAGCCGTGCTCCCTGCAATGCCTGCTCCCCACTTAGGCATCTTCCATTCTTCAAGGACCAGAACAAAAGCCACGTCTTTCAGTGTATAAGCCTTGCACATTCAGTCTCCAACTATGATAGTGTTTTTGCATGTCAGCGGGACTAAGCTACAGCCCTCAATTATTCAATGAAATACTAATTATGGTGCTGCTGTGAAAGTATCTGGTGGATGTGAAGAGAGTTCATCATCAGTTGATCTTAAGGCCAATTATTTTAGACAATCTGAGTAGGCCTGGTCAAACAATTAAATGGCCTTGGGGGCAGAGTTGAGGCTTCCCTGAAGAATTTCTGACTTCAGACTGCAGCTCAGCCATGTCTGAGAATTCTGGCCCAATTTATTCTGCCCTTTGAACTTGCACGGTCAGCCCCCTCCTCCCCGTGACTGCATAAGCCAGTTCCTTGTACTAACTCCACATGTATCTCCCACTAGCTCTGTTTCTTGGTTGGATCTTGACTAATACAT
Organism: Dolichotis patagonum; assembly: GCA_004027295.1. Lineage (NCBI taxonomy): Eukaryota > Metazoa > Chordata > Mammalia > Rodentia > Caviidae > Dolichotis > Dolichotis patagonum. Next base: position 18,879 of record PVJX010013298.1, read on the forward strand.
CAGGTAATAGCTCTTCTGGGTTCTTAAGGGTTTATCTAATTTTTATTTCACTTCTAATTTATTATTGGTACTGTAACTTTGTAGGCAAACTTATTTCAGATGTTGCGAACCACACACAATAATGTCTCTTACATCTGATGTTATTTGCTGGAAGAATTATATATGAAGGGCAAGACAAGGGCGTGTTTCACCCTCTCAGGCTAAGTAAAGCTAATATAAAATGTAACTAGTAAAGGTTAGTCACAGCTTCTGAGATGATTTCGCCAAGGAGATGCAGTATTACTGTCACCCCAAAACAGGTTACTGTTTCTCATCATTGCATAGGACACTGCTATGCCTGCAGGACATGAAACACTGCTGAGTCATGTCCACTGCATGATCACTGATCACCTGTAGCCTCAGCGCCTGTCAGTGTGACAACCACATTCGCATCTCCAAAAGCCCCCAGGGGCTACTGTATTCATTCTAGTCACAAAATGCCCTTCTGCCATTACAACACGTGTATCAAGCTACAGAGTAAAGCATTATTTCATCAATGACTGCTAAATAAATTGAGCAGAAGGATCCAACCCTACCAACACCTTACTTTTGAACTGGCTTCCAACAGTATTAGGAATTTGTTTCTGTTCTCTTAAACCACCCAGTTGGAGATAATTTGTCATGGCGTCCCTAGGAATGGATATAGGTAGCAAAGACAGAAACAGGAAGCCAAGTATTCTTCCAATATTATGGATGAGAAGAGTGAAAGGCTAGTAAGTTATTGCAGGTACTTAAAAACAACCCACATGTAGAAAGTTATGAGTAGTATAAGAATTATCAACTTTGACATCACTTAACTAGGCTAAATTATATAAATCTATGAATTCAACAAATACTTAAAAGCTCTTCTATGAATCAGGTGTAATTTGTTACTAGATCATCAAGTAACACGGAAAACTCTTCATCAAGTATGGAGAGCACTTTCGGAGGGTGTGCTGAGTTAAAATACTCGTTAGGAAACAAACATGCAATGCGCTTGTGGGGATTTGGGGCCACTCACAAAGGAGAGTATCATTTTCTCCATCAGTTCATAGAGCGACACCCACACCAGCATCTTAGCACTATCTGGTAATCTGTTAGAAAAGCAACTCCTAGACCCCTCCCAGATCCACTCAACAAGGGAGCTTTGGAGGTGGGGCCCAGCCATGGTTCCCAAAGTTGAGTGGACACCAAGGATCACCTGCCAAACTTCTCAAACCCAGGATTCTGGGTTTCACCTCCAGAGTTTCTGATTCAATAGGTCTGGGCTGAGGGCCCCAAATTTACATTTATAATGAGCTCTCAGAACTAGTGCTCTAGTTCTGCACTATGCAGTGATTCTTTAAATTTGAATGATTTAAATTATGTAAAACCAGTTCCTCAGTTGTACTAAACACCATTCCAAGCGCTTGGGCCCTGTGACTGTGGCTACAGTACCATACAATGGAGAAGTGGAATATGCTCATCACTGCAGAAAGTTCTGGCGGCCAGTGCTGCACCAGCACTACCAAGGAGGACACCCAGGGTATCCCCTTCCACAGTCAAGCAGCGTAAGTGGAGACAAACAGCGATTTCGTATGTGAGCCTTACGTTGAAGAGCACTGCTTACACCGTATGTGCGGCTCACCTGGGCAACAAATATAGTTCCAGGATGAGCAGTATCAGGGATTTACTTAGCTGGTAAACTACTCTCCTCATCAAAGCTTTGAGAGCCAACAGTTTATAACCAACACTGGCTATCTTGTTTCTTATCTTTTGTTCTTTAACAGAGTTAGAGGTGAAAGAGATTAAGAAACCCAGAGCCTCAAAGTGTACAGCACCTGTTTTTAACTATGATAGATCAAGAGACAAAAGCGGAAAGTCTACACTGAATCAGTTAACAGCCTATTTCCTCAAATGGCTCCTGTCAAGGCTAAAGCTCAGTTTTCCAGTGCTAAATTCACGATCAATACTCAGTCTGTATCTTACTAGTCTATAGGAGAGGGCATTTGGCACTGCTAAAAACTTCCGCCTTGAAAAAATGATGCTTGGCTTCAGAAACCCCACATACTCTTCTCAGTTTTCTCACTCTGGTTCACTAATATTTTCTTTATTCTCTAACAGGTTAATACTCAGCCCTTGATCCCCTTCTCTATCTATAGCCATTCCCCTTAGGGATTTTATCTACTCTCATGAACTTAAATACCATTTACACCATGCCAATGACTTGCAACTGTATGCATCTCTAGACCATATCTCCCTCTTGACCTCACACCTGGCCCCTTGCAGAGGAAATCCCCCCTCCATGGAACTCTAATAATCCTATTACTATATACAACTCCAAACCCGCTCTATCTCCCTGAGCCCATTAATAGAAACTCCAACTGTCTAGGGGCCTTGGCCAAAAACCTTAGTCATTTTCTACTTTCCTTTTTCTCACAATCACATGCATTCAAAAAACAAATCCTTTTGCTCTGCTTATCGAGAAACTGACCCCTCTGCACCTGCTCCGGGCTGACCACCCGAGTGGGAGCCACAGCTGTCATTTGCCTGAGGACAGCAAGGAACTGCTGCTTGGGCTTTGTGCTTCCGCCTTTGCAGCCTGTATCCCTTCCTCGGAATGCTCTAACAAGTTATCACCAACAGGGTGGTTTAAAACAACTGCAACTAATTTCTAACATTGTTGGAAGCCAGAAGTTCAAAGTCAAAGTGCTGGCAGGGCTGAATTCTTCTGATGACTCAATAAGAAACCATTTCAGGCCTCTCTCTTGCTTACGGTGCCTCCTGGCATGTTCAGTGTTCTTGGCTTATGACCACCTTCCCGATTGGTGTGCCTTCTCTTCTATCTCTTATCAGGATATCTGGATTAAGCGCTGACTCTAATCCTGAATGATCTCACGTTCAGATCATTGATTATATCAACAAAGATTTTACTCCACATAAAGCCACATTGTGAGGTTCTAGGTAAGCCTATCTTCTGAGAATAGCTTTCGACCTACCATGCCGCCCCACAGATTATTTCACACGGCTGCCAGTGATTCCTGTAAAGGTTCTATTAGATTATGCTACACCTCTGCTCAAAACCCTGTAAGAGGTCCCATCTCACTCAGAAAAATCAAGGTCCTCAGATCAGACTAAGACTACATGACCTGGTTTTGTACCTTTTCTTCCTCATCTCCTGTCTTCTAGTTATAGATAACAAACTCGGTTTTTTATGCAGGCTCATTTAACTAGAGGAGGTGGAAAGAACAGGAGGGAAGGACTGGAGACATACTCTAAGGAAACATCAAGACGACTTGGTTTTATACCAGGGAGGCAACACTTGATGAGGAAGGAAAGAGTCAGGGAGCTGGAAAAGAATTACAAAATTTGTTTCACACAGACTGCAATTGAGATGTCCTTAAGTAGGTTTATGTGTAATTTTAGAAGCTCAAAAAGAGATCTGGGCTGAGGAGATAAATGTGGAAGTTGCTGGCATATAAATAGTATCAAAAGCCTTGGGAGAAGAAGTGAGGACCTAGAATTCTGTTATTAGAAAAGCTGATATTCACAGGTAGAGGGTAGCAAGCCTGCAAAAAGAGAACCAGGAAAGAGGAGAGCAAAGCAACAGCAGCAAAGTCAGGGGAAGCGTGGTACTGGGAAGAGAAGGAGGAAAAGGCAAGTCCGAGGAGGGAGTAGTTCATGAATGCTGTGTGGCCTGGGGAAGGACAGTGACCACAGGCCGCAGGGACACTGGAGGTCACAGCAGGACTTAGCCAGAACGGTTTTAGGAGAGTAACGGGGTCAGCAACAGGAGTGGCAGAGTGGAGGCAAGATTCAAAGCTGAAGAAAGGACGACATTAAGACAGCTCTTTGGAGAAATAGGAATGCAAATAGGAAAGCACTGATAACTGACAGTTGAGGATTACTGGGGTCGCCCTCCCCAGTAAGACAAAGAAGACATAAAGAAGAAAGGGATAATCAATAATAAAGATTTTCTAGTGAGATGGGACTGGTGTAAGATAAGTTTTTGGTGAGGGGCAGCAAACCTCCCTGCCACGTGCTGGTCAGGAACACTTAAACACCGAGGTAAGCACCGTATGCGCAGTGTGTCGTTCTCATGAGGGGAAGCTGAAGTCACTGCCTGCCAGACTCACCTTCTTAGGGAGGTCTAGGAACCAGACTCACCTTCTTAGGGAGGTCTAGGATGGTGGAGATGTTCGCATGCATTTAAAATAGGCTCAGTCTGCTGGTTAAGTCATGTCCTCTATTTGGGCTCAACTGACAGATTCAGGGTCCAATAAACCTGTATCTGGGTTCACCCAACTGAGGTAAAAGATGGATCAGTCTGTATTTATCTACCTCTCTGTCCTTCTGCATTCCTACAGATAACTAAAACAAGGGACTAGAAATCTAAGTAGGAAAGGAAGGAAAGCAAGGTGAGAGAAAAAGAATCCATGGACTGGGAAGGGGGACAAAGAGCACTTGCAGTTGATTATTTGGAACTTTGGGGTCACCTAAGAGTAGTCACAACCTCAAAAATGAAGGCCAAGAATGCTAAAAGCCCAGTGTACTACTGGACTCCTAAGCACAGCCCTATTTTTTAGAGAAGAGGACCATAGAGCATTTGATGAACAAGTAGGATGGGAGGGCTACAGGGCAACAGATACCATCCCCAATCTGGATGCAGCATCACTTAACTACTTCTAAATAAGTGTCCCACACAAGTTTTACCTCATTTATTAAATGTTAGTCTTAAATTACTCTCTAGCACAGCAGGTTCTCAATCAGGTGTCTCCAGACATGGCTGGCAATGCTGGAGACATTTTTGGCTGACACCAATTGGAGGAGGGGTATGCTGGCAGCTGGTGGGGTGAGAAGCCAGGGGTGCTTTATAATCCCTGCAGTTCATACACTGCTCACAAACCCCACAGGGAATTACCCAGCTCAAGGTAAAGATTCCCTGCTCATAAACAAAAGCATCTGAAAAGTAGGTTATTTTCATCAGCGAGAACATGGCTTGACTTTGGATCAAAGCAACCAACCATCTTCTTATATCTACTAATAATCTAAATAAATGACTTTCGTTTTCAGAAAAGGTATCAAACATGAGTGAACAAGAAGTACAACCACTAGCTATACAGGAACACATACAGCAGACATCAATACCTTCCTTTCCCCTTATTCCTCCCTGGCCTGGTTTTCTCCCATTCTCTTGTTTATTCCTATCCAGAAAGATTACTGTCTCTGATTTCACCAGTTCTTGCGTACTAGAAAAATAAATTCCAACCACAGATCAATTCTGATGAAATTCCTTTATCAGAAGTAAGTGTGAAAGTCTGTGGTGCTTAGTAAGATGGCCTTTTGCCCATATATAGAAGTGATTAAAGACTAGCCTGCGATTAAATTCTACGCAGAGTAACAATTAACAAATTTATGAATGAGACGTCTCTTCACAGTTCTACTGTCAGGGCTAATGACTTGTATTAATTAGAACTGTCAACACATGAATATGCTTGTTGAAGCTACTTCCTATGGTAAAATATGAGACTTGTAAATATGAAGACACTTGGAAAAATGCAAAGACTCATTTATTAGCATCTCTAAAAAGCAGTGAGCACACAGAGCCCTGGGAATTGATTGTAAATAGATTCCTGGTTAATGAATTCGCTGTTTGTTCTTCCTTGCTTAGCATTAGTCTCAGTTCAGCTTTGGGATGAAACATCCAATATATCACTACTTTACAAGGATGGCAGCACAGAAAAGGAAGAATTTTGTAGGTTACTGGAAAACTGGAAGGAGTTTAATTTGACCAGAAGTGAATTCCTATGTCCTCTCTAGCCCAAAATGGACTGAAAAATCTTTGACAGCTTCTGATGTGTTAAAGAAAAGTGGGCTTGGGGATCGAAAACCAGAGTTTGAACGCCAACTTTAACTTGAGGTGACCTCGGGTAAGTGAACACATTACTTAGCCTCTTGTCCCTCGTCTGAAAAACAGGAATAGCAACAGAACTTGTACAGGGTTGTGGTGAACCTTACGCTAGTTAATATGTGCAAATTGCACAAGGTATGTGCCAGCTGTCACTGTTTTCATAATCACTGCTATCTGGGATGGAAGTGAAACAGAGAAGGGAGTATTTTTAGCGCTACACCACTGGAGTAACGTGCAGAGTGATTAAAACTAAAGGTTGGATAGCCCTATATTCACACCTCAACTCCATCCCTCATGTTATTTCTTCTATGCCTCAGCTGCATCCTACTTTATGGGTCCTGGAGAAAAGTAAGTGAAAAAAGACATGCACATTTTCCTCTACTGCGGGGCACAGGAAATGACTGGAGGTGATGGACACATTAATTATCTAGATTGTGGATTCACAGCATGAAATGTTCTTGCTACACCTCATACATAAAAGGGGATTGCTAAATATTAAGTGCTTAAGTATTCATTACCACTATTATCTGTTTTTGAAGAAATCTCCCAAAATGATTGAAATAGAAGCAAAAAGAAAGTGTCAGCAGATGACCTAAGGTACGTGGACAGAGAAATCCCATGGAGGAGAGAGGTAGGTGAAGGGGCAAGAAGAAATGCCGTGAGTGCCCTCCCTCTCCTGTCTTAGGTGGGCATCCCAGCTGCCCTATGAAGAAGGTAAGACTTTCCACCACTCCGAATCTTCAGAAACCCTTTATTTCCCTGTGCACCAGTGAAGGAGAGATAGGACAGAGAGACAGACAGACAGACAGAGATGGAGACAGAGAGACAAAGAGATAGACATACTCTGACATCTGAACTTGGGTCTGACTCCTGCAAGGTCCACAGTGTGCTGATGTGAAAGGAAGGTTGCAAAAGGTTTCCTCACTGACTGCAGCGATACAGATTCAAAGCTCTTCCTGTCTACTTTTTCTCCCATTTACATGTGGCTTAAAACACAGTAATCAAATTCTTAGTAAGCAGAGCTCGTTCTGGCTGGCTGCATCTCACCTGGTAACTATCATAAGATAGCATAAAACAATTTTAAATTAAAATCAGTTTAATCAAGTAATTTCAATTTTAATTCCCTTCAGTAACAACCTGGTAATGGTCTACAAAAGATAGAATTACTCTGTTTTATTTTATAAGGTCCTTCCAGAGACTCCTATTTCTGGCAGTAGGAAGACAGACCCCCCATGGAGGCTGCAGGGAGCACTTAGAAGATCCCCACTGAGGTCCCTCCAACTCACACCTCAGGTTTCTGATTACAGTAAGCTGTCAGTATTAGGGCTGACTTCAACCGAAAATCCAATTCTGTATAATTAACTAGATAGCTCATGAAATACAAGTTGATGATCACTAATTCTGTCTTGAAAATCAGTATCTTAAAAATCAGTCTAGCCAAAACTTTGTAGCACCAAATAATCTAATATATAAAAAGAAAATCTCATGGGAGGATGTTCAGGATCCTTTCAAAAGAATGCCTGCTAAATATAAGGTAATGGGAAATCCACTGGCATTTCCAAGGACATGTTGGAAACATTCCAATTAGTATGTATCACTTAAACTCTTTAATAGACAGAGTGGCTTGGAAATAAATAATGCTAAAGTGACAGCCTTATAAACATGAGCTATATTATTCATTGGGTAAATTAAAATGAAAATCAGAGTGAAACAGTATTACACACCTACTTGATTGGCCGAAATTAAAAAGACGGACGATATCGACTGTTGGGGAGGACCCAAACTCTCATACACTGTTGCAGAGAATGTAAATGGTACATCTACTTTGGAATATAGCTTGGCAGTTTATCTAAAAAGTGAGTATATGCTTTTCACATGACTCAGCCATTTCACTCCTAGGTATTTACTCAACAGAAGTGAAAGTATATGTCTATACAAGTACTGGTGAATGAATGTCCACAACCACTTTATTTGTGACAGCCAAAAACAAGAAACAATGCAACTGTTCAACAGGTAAATGGATAAGAACATTGTAGTATAACCATACAATGGGATGTTACTTAGCAATAAAGAGTAAATAACTATTAATATACATACGGACATAAATAAATCCCCATTAATTACACAGAGTAAAATAAACCAGAGAGACAATGTAAGTACGGTTGTCCCTCAGTATCCATGGATATGGGTTCCAGGATCCTGTGCAAACACCAAAAATCTGCTACGTTCAAGGCCCTTAAACAAAAAAACATCGTATTTGTATATAACAGTAGATGAACATCTTCCTGTACACTTCAAGTCATTTCCACATTACTTATAATAGCTAACACAATGTAAATGCTATGTAAATACTTATTATGGTACATTGTTTAGGGAATAAGAAAAAAGGCCTGTACATGTACAATCTATTTCAACTATTTTCAATTCATAATTAGGTGGATCCATGGATGCAGAGTCCACAATTACGGAAGGCCAACTACACACGGTAGATTCCCAACACCCACAATTTAAAGGAGGAAAGGTTTATTTTGGTTCACAGATTATACAGGTTTTAGGCCATACCTGGCTGGCTCCAGGGCAGGGCTGGTTCCAGAGGGGCAGAGGAAGCAGAGAAAGTGATCAAGGGAGGAGGATGGGAGAGAGGCCCTTGCAGGCCACCCTCCCAGTAACCCACCTTCTCCAACCAGGCATTACCTCCCAACGTCACATTGAGCTTTAACCTCATCAGTGGGTTAATCCACAGATAAGTATTACATCCCCATGATCCAGTTGCCTTCCAAAAGCTTCACCTATGAGCACATGCACACCTCTAGATAGAAACCATAACATCATCTCTCTGTTCTGAACAGAGATGTAAAGTTACAGAAAATAAACCCAGACATAGGCTATAACACAAAAAAACAAAAACAAAAACAAAAACAAAAATACTGTTACATCCTCCTAGCAGAATCTGTAGCCTACACTGTGACATGGTGAGCCAGAGCCCTTGGGAACTGGGGATGATGGGTAATATCTCGGAAGACCCAGCTTGTGTGTCTCCTTCAGAACAAGGCAGACAGCAAACCCACTGCTGCTGCTAATGACCAAAGGCACTAGGGATGTGGGTGTCTAGAGGCCGCCAAAGTGCTGACGGCTAGAAAAGAACTAACACTGATACCAAAATGACACCTGGGCAGAAGGCCGGGTGGATCTGAGGACGAGGCTCTGCGAGAAGGCAGGCAGGCACCACACGGAGTAGACACAGTGCTTGCTTAGAGTGGGACTCTTGGGGAGAGCCCAAGAGACTAGCGACAGCGTGGGATTCAGAACAGAATTCTGACAGTGGACAATATGCATTCTGCTTGCTAACCATACAACCTGTGTAAGGTACTGCTTCTGTGTATTTAGTTCCCAACCCTTTGAAAAGGGACTTCACAGGGTTTTTATAGACTGCAGACCATTCGGGAATCCAGCAAAAGCACTGGTTCCAGTATCTCTGCCTGTGACATGCATTCAGTAGATGGTCACTACTTGTTAAAACTGAACTATTTTCTCCCTGAACTCATACATGGAAGCCCTAACCTGCAGTGTAACGACATTTGGAGATCTGTCTCGGAAAGAAGTAAATTAAATTAAATTAAATTAAATTAAATTAAATTAAATTAAATTAAATCATAAGGATGGAGCCTTAATCCATTTGATGAGTCATCCCCAGAAAACAAGAGCTACCAGAGACACAGGTGCACCAAGTCCTGACAATTACCCCAGTATGAGAAGACGCAGAGGACTTCACACTTCCAATGACCAGTGACCCCAGACCTAAAAAGCTACATGCTATGCTACTATACAAGGAACACCACCAAAACAGCACGCATAAATGTGGTGAATGCCTCTGGGGCAGGATGGTGGCGCTTAACTGGCTCTAAAAATCCTTAACGAACAATACACTGCACAACGTTTCACAGTAAACTAGCGTTCTAATTAACGCCCTGATACCTTATGTGACTCCAGGTTCCAGCAAGCCAAATACATGGATTCTCCTGATGGATGACTGGGAAGGCTGTACAAACAGGGATCCTTCTCCACCTCCCACTGCTACCAGCAACGGCTTGCTGAGGCCCTCAGGGCACAATGCAGATGCAAGCAGACATGCAAAAGAAGAGCTCCTTGGGCCATGTGACCCTCCTGGAGCTCCGCAGGCCTCCTCCAGTCTTGGCTTCTGTTACCTGCTTCACTCTCTGCCTGGCAACTTCTCCCTGCTTTCTGTTCCCTCGAACACACCCAAAGCACCCCACCTTCATGACGGTGGACAGCAAATGCCTGTCGGTGAACAAGCCTCACGATGTTGCACCCACCTGCCAGGTGTACGTGGACATGCATGGACATATTCTTCCCTTCAGAGCCTGCCTCCTTTACTCATCTTTCACTTCTCAACTTAAATGTAAAAAGCACCCCCTCAGAACAACCTTTAGTGACCCAGTCCCAGTTCCTTCCCTCAACCCATTACTTTTTCTAACTATACCATATTGACTTTTTCTTCACAGTGCTGCCTTCAAACTGTAATTAGTTCTGCCTACCTGCATCCACCTGGCCCTGCATATCCCTCTCTGCCTTGTTTCTTGTCTGCTCTCTCTACTCTTGGCATGCCCTTCAGACACGGACCCTGCTGCGTTTCCTGTCACTGTTCCCTCAGCCCAGCATCTGGCACATGGTAGGGATCCGCCAATCATTGTTATATGAAAGCAAGCTATGCGCACCCAGAAAGGAAGGACGATCTTTTTACGCTCCCCCCACCTTGTACTCCAGAGGCCACACTGGAAGAAGATGGTCCAAGTCACCTGTCCCTCCCTCACACAAAGACAAGTGAAGTAGTAGGAGTACCCTCCACACCAAACATGAAACGGCAGGCATGGCCTTCTTCCAAGTCTTCCAACAACGTTCCAATTGTTAGCTTTTATCATTTCTGTCTGAACAATATTTTAAATCTTATTTTAAAGGACCTTAAAGGTTACATTATGCCATCTGCACTGCAGTTGCTTACCAGATATCTCTCAAAACAAAACTTTTTCTGTACAAACCTTACTGATAATCTCTGAGATGGCTGGGGGACTATTTAAGGTTAGAATATGTATTACTGCTTCTGGAATAACTAAGTTTATTTTTTGATTGAATATATATAAATTTAGATGATGCTATAGTTTGGATATGGTTATAATGTATCCCAAAGGCTTCAAATATTGGAATTTAATTCCCACTTAAGGTATTAAGAAGGTAGAAACTTAATCTGACTATGGTGTTTAGGGCGAGAGTCTTTGGGAAGTCATTAGGGTTAAATTCATTAGGCGTCACTCCCACAGTTAAATACTGCTGGCTTTACAAGAGACAGGGGAGAAGAGACACACACATGTGCACTCCTTGTTTCTCGTCCCGTGATGCCCTGTGTCACGGCAGGACTTTGCCAAGAGAAAGATCATCACCAGAAGCAGCCCATTGATCTTGCACCCTTTGAACAATGAGCCAAAATAACTGTTTTCTTTATAACTCATTCTCAAAGATGAATTCTGTTTCTGCCATCAGAAAATGGACTAATCCTGTTGACACGGTAGAAACAGCTTTGGATGGGAAATATTATAATATACATACATCCCAGGACAGGCTCAGGAGTGGCAGGTCATGTGACGCCTAGTCAATAACGCAGAGTGCCCAGGCAGTCCAGGCCAGCATTTCTAAGGCTTCACAGAGTCACAATCCCAGACATAACTATATTAATGAGAACTCTGCAAGACTTGCACAGGGTCAAACCTTTGCCACATGGCTTAGATGAATATTTCTGAACACTCTCCAAATTCTCAGCTGAGCTCCACTTAAATGGCACAGCCATATCCTCAGGTTATAACCATCTCTTATGGGTGCCCTCAGGAACTGCGACTTTCTTAATCACTAGGACCTGAAAAAAATTTTCATTCCTTTTCAATAAGAAACATGTTTTTAAAAAGTAAAGGCATCATAAGCAATAATCATTAAAATCCATTGCATTATGTTAACATTCTACATAAAGGAAGACTTGTGCCTAAAGACTAGAATATGCAAAAACATGCTATCTTAAATTTTCTCAATTGCATGAATTTCAATAAGAATTGGAATGTAATGTAAGATGGTCTTAAAGGTTTTTCTTCAACCTGGAGATAAGTCAGGAAATCACCTTGTTTCCATCCACCCATCTCACCCCCATTTACAGTGAGTCCTAACCCAATCTGGAGAAGAAATTTCCCAAAGAGACAACTGGTTTGCACACAGAGGAAAGACTATCTGAAGGGCCAGGAAAAAGGTGGCCATCTACGAGCTAAGCAGAGAAACCTCAAGACCAAACTTGTTTGCACCTTCATCTTGGACTTCCAGCCTCTGGAGAAGTGAGAAAACTAATTTCCACTGTTTTATCTACTCAGTCTGTCGTATTTTGTAATTGCAGCTCCAGTAAACTATTTGTGTGTGTGTGTGTGTGTGCGCGCGCTTACTAGGAATTGAATTTAGAACCTTGTGCTTGCCAGGCAGGCACTGTGCCACTGAGCTATATCCCCAGCCCCGAACTAATTATTATTTATGAAATTAGCAGTACTGCTATCTCTTATAATGTAATATGAAAGGACAAATCATGCACTAATTATATACATTCTGAGCTCTAATTCAGCTCTTCCCCTAATTAATTTATCAGCTTTCCAGTTATGTGTACACCTATGTACACGTTCATATTTATGTCACTTAAAGTGGTGCTCCATCCATGCTCTATCTCACCTAAGTTCCACCTTCCCTTCTCCCACACCTAGCAGTGAATATTATAATCCATACTTAGTCTTGTTGCTTCCCTACTTAAAACTCTCACTGGTTTACTAGTCTTGGGATCAAGTGAGAAACCCTGAGCCTCAGCATACTGGCCCCTTGTAACCTATCTCTCTCTCTAACCTCATAACCTGCCTCTCTCTCTAACCTGATAACCTGCCATTCTGGTTCCTGAGAAACAGATGGCAGCCTATTGTGGTTTGGTCTTGAAATATCCCCTGAAGCTCCTGTTTTGGAGGCCTGATCCTCGACACAGCAGTGCTCAGAGACGGGGCCCTTGGGAGGTGCCTGGATCACAGAAGTGCTAATCTTCATCAGTGAATTAACCCATTGATGGGCACAGAGCTTAGAGGGCTACAGGGAAGCAGCAGAAACTTTTGGAGGTAGGGTCTAGCGGGAAGAAATACGCTAGTGCGGGTGTGTTTTTTTAAGGCTGTATTTTGTCCCCCGTCCTTCCTCTTATTTATTTACTTATTGTTCCTGGCCATCGTGGCAGAAGCAGCCCTACTCCGCCATGGGCTTCCTGCCATGATGCGCTGCCTCACCACAAGCACAGCAACACTGGGGCCAAGCAGCCACGGACTGGAACTGTAGGCCAAAGCAAACCTTCCTCTTTATAAACTCTTTCAGGTATTTTGTCAGTGATGGACAGCGGGGCAACACACACACAGCCACACCCATTTCACGCCTCCAACAGACCATCTTCCTCTTAGCCTTAATCCACTTTTCTCTGCTTCCCTCAAGTTCTATTTCACTCTTTCAGTAGCTTCTCATTATATTCAGGTGAAACCAAAATCCACAGATGAGCCACAGTCTAGAACTCCTTAATTAAAATTTAGAATCAATATTTAAGATATCCAAAACTTAAAGAGTTTACACATTCATCCACATAAAAAAGAATATTTACAACCTAAATAGTTCATCAATTATTAAGACAAGGTGATAGATGTTAGATGTCACTATGACATTTGAGAGAAAAGAATGCATGATTCTGAGTTTAAAGTAAATGATATCTCATTTGTACACTTTTCTGTTTACTGAAAGTACAATGTTTATTTTTTTTTAAATTAAGTGGTTGATTGTCTATCCATGTAATTACAAAGGGCATTAAACGACTCTCTTTTCTTTTCTTTTTTGAAAATACAGATCTTAGTATTTTAAAAAGTGCTGCTAATTTAGGCTCATTATTTTGCTAGTTAACTGACAGGGAAGAACATCCTAATTGCTCATTAACTCTGATGATGTCCCCTTTGTCTAATGTCAAGGAGAACCCTGAGAAATACAGGGTGCACAGAAACTGTGTAACTGCTGCATCTTCGTGGGGACAAAGCATTACCTCGTACATCTAAAAACAGATGTTCTGACTTGGGCTTGTAAAAATCCTATGATAGAGGAGAATTCAGTGGTAAGTTATTTTTTTCCTCAGGCTAATAAGATGAATCACACTGCTGATTAAATACTATTTTCTGGAGCCACAAGGTTTTTCGCAGTCACTACTTATAGAAATTATTTTTGGTTAGACTGTAATCTAACCAAATGACAACTGATTTAAAAGGCACACGGTGAACAGCTTTCATTGGGGCTTTCACTTCCACCCACGCGTCCCTACTGCATGCAGGACAGTAACATAACGCGACCAAGCTGTTGCCACAGGCACTGCTTGCCAGTCACTCACATGCCTTCTTCAAAGCACACAAAGAAACCTAGTTCCACTAAACACATACGCCTATGCACGACGGAGCACTACCTGCATGTTACACGACATATGCAACGCTTACGTGACCAAAAACATTAACATAACAGTTAGCAAATGATTAGGGGTAGGAAACGTGCCACAACCTGATAAAGTTACAGTCTCAAAGTTTAGCTTAAAATGGGCCTTCTTGGACCTGCATTATCTAAGTCAAGGCCTTATTTCTCTCCTCACCAAAAAGCATTCTCTGTACAATAGTAAATTACTTGAGGTTTAACATTTCTTTGTCACAGCACAGTGTGTCCAAAGAAGGGTCTCCCGAGCCCCCGAGACACAGTTTATTTAAAGATATAATGAAGACGGCAGGTGTTCCATACAGATGTCACGTCTTCTAGAAGATACTTATTAAACACTTTATCTTCCTTAATGTCCACGAGCTGGCTCCATTTTATTTTATTTTAGTATCACACTCAAAAAGGAAAGCAAATGGTTTCCTTTTTGTCTCTACTGCAAATTAAAAACTACTAGGTTTTGGATTCAGAATCTTAAATGCAATGATTCAAAAATCACGTTTTCTAGTGACTTTGCAATACAGAATGCACTTCCACACAGTGTACTGGACTCCTTCTTCCTTTGGCAATCCAAACCTCTAAGCTCTAACACCCCGCAGGATCTTGCACTGAGATGAGTCCAACAGATAGGAAAAGACTCTACTCAATAACACTTAGGAAGCTTTTGAGTCTGTGTATAAGGTAAATGAACTGCCTAGTCCTAGGGCTCCTAGACATGGTGCTAAACCAGCTTAACAGTAAAACGGAATCTAGGGTGTTGTAAAAAGTTTGAGGAAAAAAACCTCACTGTAACTTTCCACCTGGAGAGTGTTATAAAGAAAGCTGTAGTGAACATTCTTTGTGTGGACTTACATTTTCATATCTCCTTAGGTAAATAACCTAGGACAGCGAAGGCTGGGTCAGCCCAGTCTAGGCATTAACATCACAGGAAACATCACAAGTTTTCAAAGTATGTACCATTTTATACCGGCCCTTCCCCGGCTCCAGGGTATGACAGAGTCACAGTTGCCTCATAACTTCACCAGCATTTGGTATTATCAGTGTTCCAAAGTTTAGTCATTCTAGCACATGGAGTAGTTTAATTTTTGGATCCCCCCCACTGAATAGTGATGTTGAGTACTAGGAACAAGTAAAATTAACCCGAAATGAGTGAACTCAGAAGATGCTAAGCCATGATGGGGTGTGGTTTAACGATCACTGACATATGTAAAAACTCATTGAGCTTTATACCTATGATTTGTGTGTTTTGGTAACACTAGTAAAGTGAAGGGGAAAGGGAAGGGAAAAAAAGGAAGAATCATTGTACAGTAGTAACCAGGGGCTACTAGTAACAGAAGCAGTTGGCAATATGAGCTGGAAGGTTTGAAGTAGAGAGGAGAAAGTAAAGAAGGGACCATGTGAAACAGAGAAAAGGAAGAAGGACTTGGGGGACCCTAGTCTGGGTGCTCGGGGCTCCACGCGGTCTCATCATCACTCTGCCTCGCCATAAGCACCCTGCAGAGTCTGCAGGTAAGTGGATGAGTATAGTTTGCCCTGCATTTTTATAACTCAAATGGGGTGAGACTTAAGAGAACAAATTAATACTTAATATTTTGGTAATTCATAAGCTTAATAACTTTTTTCTATAAATATTCTACATTTTGCAGAAATTTTAAAACTGAAGTTAAGACAAAATCTTAAAATGTAAGTCCCTAGAATCTTATTCCTGAGAAGTAAAAATAATTGGCACTTTGTTAAATACTATCCCAACCTTTTTCACAGTACATTTATTAAGTCTGACAAAAACAAATGAGTTTCTAAGAACACTGTATCTCACTTTTCATTTCACATATTGTGAACCTATTTGTCTTTTTAAGGGCTCAGTATTATTCCACGTGATGATTTATTTAATTTGTCTCCCATTTCTGCATGATGAGGTCATTTGCAGTTTTTCAAACCAAATAATAACACTTTCATTTCAATTAGCTTACTATTTATAGTAATCTTAGAACTGTGCAATTTGGGCCCTATAATACAACAAAAGCAGATTTAAATAACGCAGTTATAACACAAGATCTCTGGCCCTCTAACTGAAATGGGTAGAGGTGTATAAATACATACATTGTGTGACTCTCTCATCTGGATCTCCATAACTACGTACAACAGAAGTATAGTTTTGAGTCCTTTGGGAACTGCTGCATGAAGAAAGACCATTCAGAAGGCTATTTGTAATTCTATAATAAATAGAAAGCAACATCTGATTCCTTGGTTTTGCTCTCACTAGCAACACAACATGGTAACATGGGTGGGGGAATATAGGACAGTGGGTGAGGCTGTGTAAAAGAGGGAGAGAGCTTGACAGTAAAAAAAAAAACCTCACGTGAATAACTGCTACTAACAAATAACTGGAATAACGAGATACAGCTCAAAATAAAATTCTGACGTCTTAAGGCATACTGAATGCAGGCACGTTACTTTTTTACGAATCATCTCTTTTTATACTACTGAAGACAAGTTGAATTCTGTTTAAATGAAATGAATAATTTTCAAATATTCTTAATCCAACTGTTCCTAATATATTGATATTAAAAATAGTATCTTTAGGCCTAACATGGTGACCCACACTTCTGGATGACTTAAGTGGTGTTTGAGACCAGCCTGAGCAACACAGCGAGACCCTGTCCCAAGACAAATGAAAACCAACAGCATTTTCAAACTCTTACATGTGTACAATTCTGAGTAAAAATACATGATGCACAGCAGATTACTTACGATAATCTTTAGGAAGCATTTTTGGGAAGTAACCTATGAGGTACCTTAAAAGTGGGCTTTCTGTATAAGACTTTTGTATTTCTTCCTAATACGAAAGACTTGTTTCACAATTTCTAAAATACTGTCACAAATATTTTGGTTAAAAACTCCCAAAACCAATCAAACAAAAGAACATAGTCAAACACAGACAGGCAAGTATCTTCATCTATTTTCTGTTGCTACAACAGAACATCTGAGGCTGGAGAATTTATAAAGGAAAGAGGTTACTGTGGCTCAGAGTTTAGAAGCTGGCAAGTCCAAGAGCATGCTACCAGCAAAGACTGCATGATGCTTCACCCCATGATGGAAGGCAGAAAGGCAAGAGGGCCCAGGCGGAGGATTCCAAACACAAAGGACAGCCTGTTTTCTAACAACTCACCTTCTTGGCAATTAATCAGTTCTCCAAGAGCAGCGATGGACTCCCACTAGAAACACGTTAATCCTCTTAATGATAGAACATCTGTAAGAGGCCCCGCCACCTTTCAATAATGTCACATTGGGAATCAAACTTCAGTGTGAATTTTGGCAGGGACAAACCACATGCAATTCACAGTGACAGTGAGGACAAAAGTAAGAGAAACGTCACTGTTCTCTCTGTAAGAATATACTGTGGATTTTTTATTTTTAAGCAAAGACTTACTCATAATGACCACATGCACATACCACAGAGTTTTCAGTTTTCTATATTCCAGACCATCACAGTAACCAACCCAGCTCTAAAAATATAAACATCCTGTTGCTCAGTTCTGTGGGCTGACTGTACAAAGTGTACGTTAGGAAAAAATCACACTGATCTCTTCTTCAGCAACAGCATAGAGGTGCTTTTTCTGAAGAAGGTGTGCTTTGTATTATAAAGAGTATCCCAACCAGGAAGAGAGGGGTCCTGGCCATCTAGGCTCAGATTTCCCACTTTATTTTTCTGTGCCTCTGTTTCTCAGTCTAAAATAATGAAGATAATTAAAAATACTTGTTTATTAGGGTTCCATGTGGGTATGTGAACTTCCTAGCACTTGATACTCACAGTCTGGAAACATCTTCACTGAAATGTTTACATATCCCAACTGCAAAGTAATTTTTCCCAGGGCAGCTGGGTTACAGGTTACTTTTTTGGCTTCTTTTTGCCTATCTGTATTTCAACAGTGAATATATATTATTTTCATAACCACCTCAATAAATGCTACCCAAATTTCAGAAGATCGTAACAGTGGTGGCCACTGTTACTATCTTCATCTGTCTTAGGCTCTCAGCATGGTCTATCCTGGGGCGTCTGGAATTCTGGGAATGGCGGAACAGGAACTCAGCATTGCCCACTCTCATAGCAATGGATCTGCGTGATAATCACAGTCTGCACCTCACAGGCTCAGCACACACCGTCAGAATTCCTTCTCATACCTCATCACCTACCTCTCTCACCTCCCAGGATGAGGTGGGCTTGCCCCTGGCAGCAAGGGAAAGGCCGGGAATCCACCTGCAGTCAGGTCCGAGGCTGAAGGCTGATGCATAAGTTCAAGGGTCAGCTCTAGGGAGACCTAGAGGAGCCCTGGAAACGGGAAGTCCCCTCTAGGGCCTTCAGGGAGGTTCTGGCTCCAGGGCTCTTCATGACGGACTCAGGAAGCCCACCAGCTTCACATCTGCACTCCTAGGGCAGAGCCACTGTCACGAGTCAGCCGGGCTACAGTTCACAGACTCACAGACTGTGATGTGGTATGAAGCCCCTGTCTTCTCGGACCGTGTCTCCTCATGTGTGAAATCAACTTGTCACACATGAGGCCTCCTGCGTCAGTTTCAGCTCTAGAATATGACAGCTCTACTTGATTTATTTTTTAGTACATGTGTGTAATACTATCACCTTGGGGAGTGGGTACATGTACATAATACAACTTGTTTCATTTTTTTACTTTGCTTCCTACCCCCCTCCTTCCTTCCCTCCTCTAATCCCCTCTCCCCATTTGGGAAACAAATTTCTCCAGCTGTTCTTCAGACCATGAACTACTATCTAGAATATATAAAGAAGTCAAAAAAATTTAGATCACCTAAAATAAAACACCCAGTCAAGAAATGGGCAAGCGAAATGAGCAGACCCTTCACAGAAGCACGAATGGCCAACAAATATATGAAAAAATGTTCAGCATGTAGTCATGAAAGAAATGCAAATTAAAACCATTTCATTTTAAAATGGTGCTGCCCATCTTATTCTCCATTATCTACTTTA
The DNA here is from genome assembly GCA_004027295.1 of Dolichotis patagonum. Taxonomy (NCBI): domain Eukaryota; kingdom Metazoa; phylum Chordata; class Mammalia; order Rodentia; family Caviidae; genus Dolichotis; species Dolichotis patagonum. The sequence continues at coordinate 38,369 of PVJX010013298.1, forward strand.
AAAATAAGTTAAATATTTTGTTTTTTAATTTTTAAAAAATTTAACAAACTGTAATCTTATAAGCCTATGAGGTTCATGTAGATGTTAAATGTATCCAAATAAACGCAGCAAAAGATCATGGTAATACGAGTATGTCCCTCCCCAATTCTTAACCAAAGTTACATGTTCAATGTACTTCACAACGTGGCTCTTTATGAACACCAGAGACCAGTTTTAACACAAATGTTAAGATGCAGCCTTGAAAAGTGTTCTATATACTTTTGAAGTCTACTTATAACACTTATAAAGGAATTAGAAAACTTGCATTAAAGTACAATTTCTTGAAAAAAATCAGTTGTTGAAGTTTATTAAATAGTTTGGGGTTTCCAACTTTTTTTTAAAAAAGTACTTTTTAAGATACAGATATATATGTGGGAGGTCAAGGTCCTGAGGTCTGGCTGGCCGCCCTGGCAGAAGAGAGAGTCTGAGCACACTCAGACTCTCCATTCCTTGGCACACCAAGTAGAGCATCCCTGCCACGGCCGCCCGGCTCGGAGCCCGCCCCGCAGTGCATCCCCGCCTTCCCTAAACCTACTTCCGCCCTTCCTGAAGCTAAGTCCCGCCTCTCTCCCTCTGTCGCTCCTTGCCAGTTCCCCGCAGCCCCAAAAAGGCTGCATACATAGATAATAGTAAAAACTTATTCACGCCCGTAATATTTTGACCAATAAGGATAAAAGTTCCATGGTAATTTTGCTGTACAAACTTTTATCTTTTTCCCAAATTAATACATTTTGACAGAAATAACAAGAGTTTTAGAATCAGGCCTATGGTAACGATTGTCTCCAGTTAGACTTAACCTGATGAAATAATGAATGTACATATCAATAAATTCAGGAATTAAAAATCACCTAAGTAACTTGAGTATCCAAAACCATGGTATTACTAAATTTCATATTCTATAACTTCTTACTTTATGGGATCGTAACTGCTGAAGTAAAGAATGTCAGAGACTGGCAACTACAGTGGTTACCTCACTTGAAGCTACTAATTTTTTTTTTTCTGGATACAAGTTTTAATTAGCTTTGAACCAATTTTTTAACTATATTAAACTTATTAGTACATTCTAGGTTTACGTAATGATCACATTCATTATAAAGAATCTCTATCTGTCCATGATACAACTTGATGCTTTTTATTTCCCATTTCCCTACCCTCCCTTTAACCCCGTTTCCCCTCTTTATTTATAAATGGAAACAAAGCTTTTGTAAATATTTCTTTCTTAAATCTAATAGTATATATTGGTTAGCTGAACTGAAGCAGGTGACTAAGTCTGCTGCTGGTCACCAAAAAGAGTATTTTCACCTTAATAGAAAAAACCTTTGATTTTGTAACTTGAACAACTAGTTCTATGAGAACAATATGTAACTTATCAAGTAGTAATTACTTAGTGCTAATATTTTTCTTTAAAATTTGTATTACTTCTACCCTTTTTTTGTTTTGTCTTATTTTTCTTTCTTTTTTCTTTAAATAAAAAAAAATAGAAAGAACCAAGTTTATGTGCTTCTGCAGCCTGAGGCATAACAGCTGACAGTGTTGATGGACACAAGGGTTGAGATGCAGTCACAGAGTTTCTGCACCAGTGATGATCCTGACCAACATCCTGAGTGCGCTGGGTGACGCTTCTGGTGGTACCCAGACTTCGTAGCCCCAAAACTAGTGTTGGTGTGGAGAAGGGCATAGGCGGACAGAATTAATTCACTGGAGTTTTGTTTGTATTCTGTTAACACATGAATAATGCCTTTCAGTAAATGGTGGTTGTGGGGTTAGGTGGTAAGAAAAAAATTACAAATGAATTCACTTATAGTTATTAATGTCATTTTCCCAAATGTGTTTCAATCAATCAGTCAACCAATCAATCTCCTTCTCTCTGGCTGGGCTAAAGTTAGTATTTTAAAATATGGAACCCAGCAGGCACTTAAACAGAATTCTGGTCCAGTCTATTATTTCTCTTCCTGTGTGATATACTCACATGCTTTGAACAGAACTGAACAATCATGTATAGTTCTTATATTTCTTTACATGTATAATTTTATGTCTAGACATAGCTGTGACTATCAAATTTTACTCACTGAAATGAGTACTAACATTTAGCAAGAAAGACCCACTAATCTAAAGCAAGCATTGCTCCATACTAAAATTGCTTTTAGACAATCTAGCAGATGGTACTTTTTTATTATGTAGAAAGTGTTCCTAAGGGAAAACACACACAATTACTGAAATAAAAAACCTAAGTGGTCACACAGAATGAGCTGTACATCTCTGCCCTAGCTACAATGATCCTGCTAAGCTGAGCAAGGCTGTGCTGAAAATTTGCATATGTTAAAAAGTGTCTATGTCATCTGCCTGTACTAGGCCAAGGAAGTCTCATACATTCATGCAACTGAATGATATACTACCACCTACTATAGGAGTCTATTCATTCAGATGTAGCAATACGCATACAAAATATTGCTTTTTGTAGTTAACATGAATGTATCTTGCAGAAATTTTTCCTGTAAGCCCAGAGACCTATATGTCAAATAATCACCAATATTCCTGACATTTCTCAATACTTCATCTCTGTCTAGCCACACCTTGCCCTCTTTCCTTACCACAGTCTATTTCCCACAGAATAAAGGAACTGCAACTTTAAACAGTACCCACTTCACTTTAAACAAACAATAATAAAGTTGTGTCCCGACCAAATTCAGTCACTCACCTCTCAAATAAAGTTAGCTGACAGATATACTAGAACTAGGAAAAGGCCATCTTTTCCCTTTGCACTACAACACCACAGATTGAAAAAAACCAAATGTAACTTATTCCACTTTCTTAAAAATTTTCAAACAATAAAGAAACAAGACAAATACTAGTTTTACATAGCGTGCTACTGCCTTAATAAAACCATACAACCTAGTTAAATCCTCTGCCTCTTCTTTCCTAACTTACAACACTTATCAGCTGAGGTGATCTCTACAAACGTAAGATGCTTAAAAACAGCATTCAAAGATGTCATCAAATGATCTGTTAACATCAAAAGCACCAGTTATCAATTCCTCATACATTTCTTCTAAATTTCTTCCCCAGTATGGCTTCTCTGATCATTTTACATCTAAAGGCAAAGAGACAAAGCAGCAATCAGTTCGTTCTTGGCCAAGACCTCTGTAGTACACTCTACAAGGGTTTCACGTATGGCTAACCAGAAACCCAGGACGCAGCGTGAAAGGTGGGGTGACAGCACTGCCTCGATTTCACAAGACAGGGAAAGTGTGACTGTGGCCATTTGCCTTTCAGAAGAGCCTGTGAGGAGAAGCACAAGTTATTCCACATGTCAGTAAAGATTTCCAGCTTTCACCATTACACATGCACCAGGCTGGCAGATAGAAGTTGAAAGAGACACAGCTTTGTACGCAGTGCCAGCTGAACTTGGTGGCAGGCTACTACTAAAGAAGGGGGAAAAGCACAAATTACACATGGAGGGATGCAGGGGTGGGGGAGAGAAAAAAAATGCAATGAGCTAATGTTCCTAGTTGGCATCTGCCTTTTGACTCAATGAAAGAAATGGCTCTTTTCCAAAATTTTTCTATTATTATGGTATCAGCTGCCTCTTGGACTCGTTTATAAAAGCTGAGACTGCCAAGAGAACAAGACAAGATTTCTGTTAATAGTGGTAAATGTGCAAGTCCTTGAAATAATAGAGATTTTACCATTTCTTCCTCAAAGGCGATTTTGGTATTAATATTCCTGGCATGAGCTTTAGAACTTGTAATGAAGGCCACGTATTATTAGGAAATAAGATAATAGCAAGTTCTGAGTTTAAAAATTGCTACCTTGATTCTTTAGTTGACCCTTACAATATATTTAACTAAAGAACAGTCTGAAAGTAACTGAGGCAGAACTGGAATTAATTCTACCAAATGAATTTCTGTTAGCCCTTTCAAATCTCAGCACTGTTCGTGACTATTACATTAACACACTCCTTAGTCTGAATGCTGGGATTCAAAGAAGGAACTAAGCATTTATTCAGCCTTTTTAGAAAGAACTATAGCTCTGGTCCCTTCATGAGGGAAAGATCCTCTGTCCTGGGAGGAGGAGGAGGAGCAGCAAAGGGTAAGGGGAAGCAGCAGCAGTGGTTACAGCTAGTTAGACACGTGAGTGGGGAGTAACAGACTAAACACTACTGACAATAAGCAATGCTCTGGCTTCTACCCGGGACTTAGCAGGCTGCAAAGAACACTCCTTCCACTCTTATGATAACCACAAATGCTAGTACTCGCCGAAGAGCTGAGCTGGTAGGGAAACCAACTAAACCTGGTTCTAAAATGGTACACAAAGCACTTGCTTATCGAAGGCAGGCTCTGCTGAATCCCAGTAAAAATAATTCAGCCAAAGTGTTACAAATGAGTAAAAGCTGATTACAAGATTAGTGCGAGAACACAGAACCCCTGGGGATGGATATAAGCTATTTACAAGCACTTTCAGACTCATCTGGGGACCTCACCTGGCATGCGAGAGAGACTTGTGAGAGCCCAGAGAAGTCTTCCACTGTCATCTCTGTGCAGCCACCATGGAAAGGTACGATAAGCTGCCTACATCTGCCTCCCCTATGGCTCCTAAGGAACAAAAGCATTGACTACCTGCAAGAAGGAGAGGAACCACTGTTTTCTTTAGGGAACAAGAGAAACAGTAACAAGGCCACAAGGCCAAACATGGACACAGCGACTGCCCAAGATTAAGGGTCAATCGAAACACAGCACTTTGGCTCTGACCACTAAGTTGGAGTAAAAGGCAATGCAGTAAGTAACAGAAGTATTCCACTGGGCAGCCTCTCGCAAGGGGAAGAAGCTACCTGAGTCACAACAGGAAAGGAGGACTTGAAATAGAAGTTGAACATGCACTGAAAAAAAAAACGCTCCAAGAAAATCAGCCCCATCCTAAAAATGGGCAACACTGGAAGAATCTGAATACTATCGGGAATCCAAGTAACCATAGTAACAATCTGTGTTTACGAATCCCCACAGGAATTCTGTGTAATTCAAAATATGGTATTCGACAGAGTAAGTAGATAAATAATCAGTAGGGAGAAAGAGGAATGGACAGTATCAGCTAAGCCATCTAATTATCCTTTAGGGAACATTCCTCTCAAAAACAGTGGTGTACATATTTTTTTCAAGTATATGTGGCATTTTTACTAGGTTAGAACACAGTGTACCACACACAACTATTTGTGATCTGTCCTAGGAATGCAAACCTGCTTCAACTTTGGAAATTTAAATAATTTAGCATGCTAACAGACCAACAAAGTAAAAGTATATAATTATCGCAACAAATAAAAAAAATTTTAAGGTATCACTTATAATACTATATATATAATACTTAGGCATAAATCTATGAAAACACATGGTTGCATGTTCAATATTATGAAACACTGGTTAAAGAAATCAAAGATCTACATGCAGCAAATTGAGAAATAAACTATTTCCATGAAATGTCAACTCTACCAACTGACCTAAAGAATCAAAATGCTTGAAAGATTTTTAGTAGATATCAACAAGTTTCTTCTAAAAGTTATTTTGAAAGGGAAAGGAATTAGATAACTAAAGCAATTTTATAAAAACACAACGTGGAAGGATTCACACTATCCACTTTTAAGACTAACTATGAAGTTAAATTAAATAGTGTAGCAGTAGTGAAGGGAGAGATTTCCATACACATGAGAATTCATAGGACATCGATATAAACAGTCAATTATTTGACAAAGATACAGAGCAATTCAATGAAGAAATGATAATCTTTTCAAAAAATGGTGTTGAAATACTTAGAACTCCAAAGGCAAAAAAAAAAAAAAAAAAAAAAAAAAAAAAAAAAAAAAAAAAAAAAAAAAAAAAAAAAAAAAAAGCACAGATTCATACCTCACATCTTTTACAAAAATCAACTCAAAATGGGATATAGGACTAAAGGTAAATTGTAAAACTACGAAACTCCTAGGAGAAAAAGGAGACAAAAGCCTTCATGGTTTTGGACTAGGGGGGAACAGATCTTACACAAAAAACTAAAAGTATAGTCTATTTAAAAACGGGTAAGCTGTACTTTATCCAAATTAAAAGCTTTTGTGTCACAAAAGGTAGTTAAGAGAATATAAAGACAAGCCAAGAACTAGGAGAAAATATTTTCAAATCACATATCTGATAAAGGACTTGTGTCTAGAATATATAAAAGAATTTTCAACACTCAATAATAAAAACTCAATTTTAAAAAGGCAAAGTAATGAAACAGACTTCAGCAAAAAAGGAAAAGAAATATTTGTCATTAGAGAAAAACAAATTGAAATTGCAGGCTGACATCATTATATATCTACTAGAATGGTTACTATGAAAAGAATTAAAAATACAAAGTTCTGAAGAGGATTTGGGACAGCTGGAACTTGTACACAATGTTTGTAGGAATGAACAATGGTACAGCCCTTTGGAAAAGCAGTTCAGTAGTTTCTTACTAAATTAAATATACATTTATCATATGACCCACCAAATTTACCTAAGTGAAGTGAAAATTTACTTTCATATAAATACCTATATGGAGTTTTGATTGCAGCTTTATTCATAAATGCACAAACCTATAAACAATATCTGAATATCTTTCAACTGATGAAAGGATTAAAAACAAAACAAAAATGCTAGTATATTCATACAATCATAAACAGGAACAAATTATCAATCCACTTAATGTATGTACCTTGCTAAATGAAAGAAGTCAAACTTCGATTAATAAATAAGTTATGATCCCATCTGTATGCTGTTCTGGAAAACACAAAGTTGGGGGGATAAAGAAGCCTAGGGCTTGCCAAAATTTAGGGGCAGGCAGAGGATGACTTAAAGGGAGAATGAGAGGAAAAGTTTTGAGACAACTGCATTGTCTCTTGATTTCTGGGGATATGTTACTCTGTATTTTGGTCAAAATCCTCATAACTTTACATCACTAGGGAGCATGTTTTAGTATTAACAAATTTAAAATGACATATTATGGCTTGTATTTAGACGTGACCCCCCCCCCAAGTCTCACGCATTCATAGGTGGGGTTTTTCAGAGGTGGCTGGATCTAGGGTGTGTGAATGTGGATTAGGGGTATGACACTGGGATCAAGGCTGTGTGGTACTGGATGAGTCTGTTAATTGGTTGATCACAGTTGTGGGTGTGGATAATGGAAGCCCCACCCTGTGTATGGGTGGCACCACCCCAAAGGCTGGTAGTCTGAAAGGGTCAAAAGGGAAAGGGAGGCCTGCTGCTGCCTCTGCTGCTTGCTGTGTGCCGCCTCCTGCCTGCTCTGCCACGGCCTGTTTCTCCTCTGCAGTGCTTCTCCCCCAAGCTGCTCTGGTTTGGAGCCAATCAACTAAACCAAATAATAAACCTTAACTTGTGGGTGGGTGTTTTCCCTAAGCAACAAGAAAAGTAAACAAGACATGGGGTAAGTAAAAAATTAACGAGAATCCTAGAGAAATAGCTGACGGTCTTATGAAGATCATCAAAGACTATAAACCATCAGAAGGTTGTTGGGAAACAGTCTTCATAGAGTGATATCATCTCATACAGGACATGCTAAGAACAAATACACTTTTGCAACTGAGAGAGTTCTCAGTCACAGACTAAATTCAGTGATCAAATTCAACAGTATTAGTGGGATGGCCTGACACCTATCTCCTTATATGATGCAATACCAAGAAGATGGCATCATTTATGACACATCTGCACTGGAAACATTTAACCTGAATCTACGCCCTAAAATGTAAGTGCCAATAAATAGGGAATACAGGAAAAAGTTAAAAAGCATCAAGGAGAAATAGATAATTTACAAATCAATGAAACTAATCTCCTGGGGGGCAGGAATCACAAGAAAAATCAAGATGTAGTTTTACAGAAAAAAGAAATAATCAAATGTAACACTGTAAACCCAAACACTGGCTATAAAAGACATCTTTGAGAAAATTGGGGGATTCTGTATCTGTGCTATGTATCAGATGTTATTTGGAAACGACTGCTAATTTTCCTTGATGCGGCAGTGGTACAGCAGTTAACTGACAGAATGTCTCTTTGATACACACTGAAGAACTGAGAGGCAAAGTAGCACAGTGTCTGCAACAACTTTCAAATGAGTAAGTCAAAACAGTGCTTACATTGCCTTCCTCACTGTCCCCAGACAGAGAAAGACAGACAGACAGACAGACAGACACGAGTTCTACACTCAAATATATTTGGACACCACCGCAAATTATATCCCCTTGAAGATCTACAATGACATTGGTATACTGGTGATGCTAATTAGTTCTGCAGTTAAGAATTCAATTATTAAGTTAATGTTTTCCAAGCTTCTCTGGCAATAGCATTTTATCTTCAGTGAGTATTTCAAACAGCCCATGTCTCCAGACAACAGAGGGCAGCAAGACAGGTTTGCAAATAGCTTATATTAATTTTAATTTCATTTTACTTGAAATACTCTGTGATTGTCTTATTAAGACCCTAAAAGGACATTTTTTATGTATTTATTTATATTTTGGTACTGGGGATTTAGCTTAGCGGCTTAAGTGCCTGCCTGGCAAACATGAGGTCGTGAGTTCAATTTTTTAAAAGGCTTGCTTATTTTTATTTTTTCCTATGGGAAAATATGGTTTGAATTTATAAAATTCTGATCATATGGCCCATACACTTTTGCACTCTATTTTTTTCTTTCAATAACTGTGATATATTCATATTTTTATATTATCTTTGTTCAAAATTGTTATTTTTAACAGATGTATAGTAGTCCCAATTTACAACTGTACCTTATCTTACACACTGATTTAAGTAATCTGCACACTGCTGTACAAATTTCAATGTTTAAGTTTCACGTTATTATATTTAAGTATGGAATAAGTAGCTTTTACATTAATTTGGGGTCATAATTCTATTATTTCTTTGGGCTTGATTTGAGGCAAGGAATCAGTGAATATAAGCCTTGGACTGTACATTTCCAATATGTTTTCTAGAAAAGTTACACCAACTTACATTGTAATTATTAGTTCTGTATATAGAAATACTTGTATTACTGCCAATATTAAGTGTAGTAAGATTTTAAAAACTCAATTAGCTGTGCTAATATACAGGAAATTATTATCAGATGTACACTAGTCTTTTTCCGCATCATATACTCAAATTGTTTTTCAATTTCCTAATAGGGTTAAGCGTGACATACTGCACTGTATGGGTTCTTTATATATAATGGCATTGTCGAACATTTTGTTAGAAAAATCTACTGTTCCTCTCTTCCACAATTCTTTTGGTTTAGATATTCCTATATCCAAACAGTCAACAATTAACTATTCATCTCTGTTAAAAATTGTTTAATTTTATATTTCATACAATTAGTTTAGAATTTTAATACATTGTATAGTAGGATCAAATCTAATTTTTCCCCAACCTA
>PVJX010013299.1:0-47788 GCA_004027295.1 Dolichotis patagonum
GAATTTGAATATGTGTGATAGTTCAAACAAATTTTTTTCTTTTTTATCAAAAATGAGATATTATAATACCCATTGATCATTTTCTGTTATTTGGTTCAGAAAGCCCTGGAATTCTTTCACTATATGCATGGCTTTATACTATTGTGTTATGTTTGATATTATTGTAATTGAAACTATGCTCAACTATAGCAGAGTAAGATATATGGCGTTAGACACTGTTGATGTCCAGTTGACTTAATGTAAAGTACTGTGTTGCCTATGTTGTCCTCTTCTGATGTGCTCTGTACTGCCCCCTTTTGTTTTATTCTCTTTTAAATAAAAAAAAATAAATGTGTGTAATAATCACTTTCATCAGAGATTTTGTAGCTGTACATGACATATCAATTCTTGTTTTGATTTTCCCTATTACCTTAGCCTCCCTTCCTTTCTTGTTTACAAAACTTTGTTTCCATTTTTTACTTCTTTTCTCAATTTTTTTTCTTTCCCCCTCTACACTTCCCTGTTCCTCTTCCCAATTGAGCAGACTCTTCCTATTTCATAATATTCAGTACACATTCTGGTCTTTATTTACCCTTGCAGTTCCTCATACCAGAAAAAGAATGTGATGTTTACACATGTGTGTTTGATGTGTTTTACTTAAGATATGATCTCAAGGTCCATCCATGAAGAAGAAATAAATACTTACACATGTCTCAAATTTATCCTTTATGCCTGAGTGGTACACAATTGTATACAAAAAAACCACATGTTCTTTACCCATTCATGGCTATTTGGAATTCTATGGGCTTCATTTATTTATATATCAAATTCTCTATCCATGTTTGGGAAATTTTCTGCCATTACTTCTGTGAAGAGGTTTTATATGGCATTTGTGATAACTCCAGCTTTCTCATTGGCTTCAATCAATCTTGTGTTCATTGGCTTCAATCAATCTTCATTTCTTCACCTTGCAGCTGTTGGATTTATTTTTCATGATCTCTTGCTATTTTTAAGATATCTTTCTGCTCATAGCCGCTAGCTGCAATCCTATCTTCTAGAATTTATATTCTGTCCTTGCCTTTATTCAGTCTGTTGTATATACTTTCAAAGGAGTTTTTAATGTCCTGGATTTCTATTTGGATCTATTTCATGGATTTCATTTCTTTGCTATGTTGAGCATTCATGGTTTCCATCATTTTCCTAAGCTCCTCTATTTTTTAAATCTGTGCATGCTTTGGTGTCTTTTATTTTGATCATCATTTCTTATTTTACCTGAGAGATTATTATTTTCTATTATCTCTTCCATTTGTTTGTTTGTTTTCATCTGGTATCATTTCAGAAAGTTCCAGTGGATGACTGCTAATTTCCTCTATCTCAGTGTGTTCTGGACTTACTCTGGGTGGGGTGGAGGTGCATTTTGCCTCTGCACTTCTTCATTTTTCTGGTTTATGTTGGGTTTTGTTATATAATTGTAGATCTTGTTCCTTTGGTTCATAGGACAAAATTAATAATCACCACAGTTTGTCAATTTCTGGGATGTGCTTGATGCTAATATTATTGCTACTCATACTGCTTTAGCCAGGATGTCATACCTGTTGTAATCAATTGTTCTCCCTTGAGTGACAACACTGTGATTGTCTATAATGACACTGGGGTCATGAGCATCACTGTAGTCCAGTACCAAAGGACTGGGTAATGAGACAAACAGATAACAACTACTCATCCCAAATAAACTGGGAAGGTACCGTCTTGAGACAGACACAAAAACCAAGAGCCAGCTATGCACAGAAGACATTTCTGAGGAATGGATAGCTCCAAAGGAAGCCTCAATTCTAGTGATAAATTTATCTACCATAAGCAATTGCCAAGCATCAACACAGAAATGAAATTAAAATAAAAAGTTAAAAAATGACAAGATGGAGAAGCAAAATGTAACCTCAGACTTTCAGACAACCAGAATGACTCCAGGGGAAAATGAGATAGAAGAAATCAGAACCCACCCACTTGAACCTTCTGAAATGATAGCAGTAGATGAAAACAACAGATGAATGAGGCCATATAAAAAATCAAGTTAGAAATAGTCTCTCCGGGTTTTATTTTTGTTCTTGTTTTCATTTGTTTGTTTGTTACTTTGTACCAGAATTTGAGCTCAGGACCTTGTACTTGCCAGGTAGGCACTTGCTGCTGCGTTACCTCTCCAGCTCCAAACTTCAAAAATTTAAAGACTGAATCTTAAAACCATCCTCTTATATGAATACCCACTTCTCAGACCAAGAAATACAAATGCCAAATAAATGTATGAAAAAATTCATCGACATCACTGGTTATTCAATAGATGCAAATAAAAATGATGTTGAGATTCCATCTTACTCCAGAAAGAATGGCTACTATCGAGAAATTAACCAGCAATGAATGCTGTAAGGGCTGTGGGGAAAAAGGAACCCTTTTCCACTGTTATTGGGAGTGCCGACTTGTGCAACTACTGTGGAAATCAGTATGGAGATTCCCCAAAAAGCTAGGATTAAAGTTGATCCAGTTTTTCCCTTCTGGATATCTTCTTAGAAGAATTAATAACATCATACCACAGCAATGTATGCACACCCATGTTTACAGCAGCACAGTTTGTAATAGCTAAATGTTGGGGAAAAAAACCCAATCAACTGAGAAACAGATAAAAAAAGATGTGGGTTTTGTTTTATATATATACATATATATATAGTTGAGTACTAAGCCATAAGGAAGAATAAACTTGAGACATTCCTAGGTAGATGGATATAACTTGATACTATACTCTTAAGTCAAATAAATTGGACTCACATGTGTAAGTATCACATTGTCTCCCTGGTCTGAGAATCGGAATGAATAAAGACCAAAATGTACAATAGATATTGTGAAATGGGAATAAACTATTCAAAAAGAAAGAGGCACTAGACAGGGGGGAGAGAAAGGACAGAAGGCAAAAGGAAAAACAATTTAAAAAAAGATAAAATGGAAATAAAGCTTTGTAAATAGGGAGAGCAAAAGGGGTTGAGGGAAGAGAGAGAATTGGGGAAAAAAGAGGAATCAAAATATATCATATAGGTGCAAATTCCCTATGGTGAAAATGATCATTATGTGTATTTAACATATGCCAATAAGCTTAATTAACATTTTAAAAAAGAAAAAAGAGAATATTGTTTTTCATCCTTTGATTTTTAGTCTTTGAATTTCTTTTTGGATTAAATGTACATGTTTGCATCATGCTATTTTATAAAAGATTTACTTTACAAATCTGTGTCTTTTGCTTAGGGGAATTGAGACCACTCACATTGAGAGTTATTAATGAAAAAAACTAACTTATTCTTGTTACAACATTATTTTTCTGTTCTTCAATCCTTTCTTTTCCATTTACTTAACTGCTCCCTCTATGTGATATATTCATTGTATGAGCCTTTTTATCATTGTTAGCATTCCTGATTTTCTAGGATATTCTTGAGAATCACTTTGAGTGCTGGTTTCATGGTCATGAATTTTTTAGGTTCTCTTTGTTATGGAAATATTTTTGTTTTCTGTCAATTTTTAAATTTTTACTAGTACATGTTTTCAATACATAATGACTACATTCAGTTACCCCTGCTTGACGAGGTTTCTCTTGCATAGAATATTGTTTGCCATCCTTTGCCTTTCAGTCTATGAATTTCTTTTTCAATTAAAGGTATGTATGTTTGCAGCATACTATTGGATTTTTAAAATTTACTTTGCTAATCTGTGTCCTTTGTTTGTCATTCACACTGAGAGTTACTACTGAAAAATACTAACTTATTCCTGTTATAACATTATTTTTCTATTCCTGGTCCCTTTCTTTTCCTTCTACTTAACATATCTCAATTCTTTTTTTTTCCTTTCCTCTGTCTGACTTTTATTTTGCTAGCATTATGTTCATTTATTTATTTTATAAGTCATCACTAAGTCAATTATCATTTATACAGATTAACAACCAGACTAATGAGCCAAAGATCATATAAAACACACAAGGCAGTTATACTAAATCAAATTACACTTTGCGATACATTCTTCATCAATTTTGAAAGATAGTTTTGAAGAATGTATCAGTCTAGATTGGACTTTTTAATCTACTCTTTATGCTAACTTTGTGGAAGAGCTAATGTTATTATTCCCATTTTACAGTTAAAGAAACTGAGGCATTAAAATATTTAGTGATCTTTTTAAGGCCATGTAGTTAGCAGACACAGTAGCTGATTGTGCTTCTGTTAAGCATTCAGAATCAAATGCTCGTGTTCTTAAGGAGGTGAAAGTCAACTATAGTCTTATGTTAAGGCTTATGTCTAGATGTCCCCCCAAATCTCAAGCAGTCATAGCTGGGGCTTTTTCAGAGGTGGCTGGGTCTAGAATGTGTGATGCTGGGATTAAGGGTGTATAATTATTAAATTATTAGTCCACTGATTGGTTTGGCACCTGCCCTAAGCTGGGTAGCCTGAGGGTCTAAAAGGGGCAGAAAGAGCTGCTAACGTAGCATGTCACTTGCTTGTTTTTTCAGTCATCTCCCTGCCATGAGCTATTTCTCCTCTGCATTGCACCCTGCACTGGAGCTGCATGACTACAGATTCAAAGCTCTATAAATGATGAGCTATGATGAGCTAAGGCAAACTTTTCTTCTCTTAACTTTGGGTGTTTGGTATTTTGTCTCAGCAAGGAGAAAAATAACTAAGACACTCTTGTGATGGTTGCTTTCATTCCTGGATGAAAATAACATTTTAATGGGTAAAATGAATCAAGTAGATTCCTACTCACTAATGTGGATGGGTTTCACCCAAACAGTTGAAGGGTGAACTATAATAAAAGGGCTGTCTTATGAATACACTTTGAGCTAGGACATCTGTTTTTTTCTGATCTTCAGATTTCAAGTGAAATACCAGTTTTTCTTGGGTCTCAAATCTACCAGGCTTTTTTTTTTTTGTACCTAGGATCGAACTCACAACCACGCACTTGCAAGGCAGATGCTTATGCCACTGAGCCAAATCCCCGGCCAGACTTTATCATAGCCCTTATCCCATCAGCTCTCTAGGGTCTCAGGCTGTCAGACTGGGACTAAAACTGTACCTTTAATACTTCTGGGCTTCCATCTTGCCCACTGCAGACCTTGGGACTTGCCAGTCTTTTTAATTGCCCAAGATAATATTTTGTAATGAATTCCTTTCTCTATATACATGCTATTCTCAGGAAATTCCTGTCTAAGGCAAGTATTTTGGAAACCTAACCTAAATAAGAGGATATACTAGAAATAGTTTAAAGTATTTCTGTTATAAAAGAAGTAAAGCAAAATCAAGAAGAGTTACATTTGGTCTGCTGAGTTGCATTTCAATTGCCTTACAGGGTGCAAAATAGAACATGTGATCTTCCCATCACTCTGCAGTGTTGTGTTATGTTCAGCTGTCAGGTTTGTTGGTTTCCTAAACCAACCAGTCACAGCCCATCACCTGAAATATTTTTCACTGTCAAATTCTAGAGCATGAAATTAATTGCTATTGCATTGACTATCCCTGGTTTCAAAGGCCAAGGAATGGTCATGTAGCAGAGCCAGCAGAGCCCGGACTAAAAGGGCTCCTCATACGCAATAAAGTTTTGCTGATGGCTTTTATTTGAGCACTGACATAAAGGGATTTTCAGGATTCTGGGACATGTCCTAAGGCCTAGGAAGGCCAGCCATCAGGGTTCAGCTCATGTGATTGCTTTCTGCCCACAGCACTTCTAGAAAGGGGTGCATAATATGACTAAGTTTGGACTTGTAGATGAAGCACAAGAAGGAAGTTTTAGAGTAACCCAATCATTGTTGGGGGTCTCCAGTGCTAAAATCTTACAGTACAGGAACCAGGGCATTCTCCAGAAAACCTCCAGACAAGTCTCTCCCATTTATCATATAAGAGTAGAATACAATCAAATGAGTGGTTTCTCCTTCAAATGATACATATTTTTAATAAAAATAGACCTGGTTGGTCCATGCATAACATCAAATTTGGACTACTCATGGTTTGAGATATAAAGAATCAGGCAATGCCATCATTTCTTTTCTTTAAAAGTTACTTTCCCTGTGGTGATGTTGTATTAGTTATCACTGTCACTACCCACACCTCAAAAGATTGTCTGTATTTATGACGGTTGCAGTGGGTTTAGTGAGAAATCTCAATATGAAAGTAAATTTGAGAGGATAAGAGTGAAGGCAAAGTTGAACAAGTTCTTACCACATGGACTTTTAAAAATAAGGGCCACCTTCTATGGGGGCTGTTTATCAAATATTATGTCTAATACTTCAAGTGTGTTATTTAACAGAATCTTTAGAATGTCTCCTTCATTTGTCTACTACTAAAATTCTCTACAGATAAGGAAATTATAGCACAGGAAGGGTAATTCCTGTTTTGATATGAACTGTGTTCCCCTAAAAGATGTCTTAGCCCCTGATGCTTGCCAATGTCATCTTATTTGCAAATAAGATCTCTGCAGATGTAATCAGATTCAGGTGAGGTTATCAGGGTAGGTCTTAATCCAACATGACTGATGTCCTCATAAGGAGCGGCGACTTAGATGTGCACAGAGGAGAGATAATGTAAAGACACATGAGGTAAATGCAGGCATGTGAAGATGGAAGCAGAGGCGGAGATTGAAATGGTACAACTGCGAGCTGAGGAATTCCCAGGAACACAGGCAAGCACCAGGAGCTTGGAAGGATCCTTACCTAGAAACTTCGCTGAAAACAGGGACACATTGCCATGTTGTTTTCAGACTCCGACCCTCTAGATCTGTAAGACTATACATTTCTATTGTTTTAAGCCATCTTGGGCTGTGGTATCTTATTACGGTAATCCTGGGACACTAATAAAATTGCCTTGTCCTAAGTCACAGAATTGGGCATCTCAAACACTCAGACTTGAATCCACATCTATTGGACTTTAAAATTCATATTCCTGGCTTTTAAATTATCCTGCAAATGAGCCAATAGAGTATCTCATAGAAGCTATTGATTCTCTCTTAGAGGATTTTACAGAAAAGGTACCACTAAAATCCTCTTCAGAGGGTGAGACTGAGTTCTGTAAGTGAGAAAAGAACAGAAACCTGGACAGGAAGAATAGGACAAGCACAGAAAAAGACAGAAAACCTTCATGAATAAGTGCGGCCCATGAATGGGGTGAAGGTGGAGGGCTGTTTGACAAAGACGTACCAGCTTGCGAAATGCTCCCATCTCCTGGGGAAGCCCTGGACGCATGTTGGCATGTATGTCTCTATGGTATTCAGCTGTGTAGAATAGTCACAGTCTGTACTCGGATGAGTGTAGGATGGTCACCATCTGTACCTGCACTGTGGGATCTTCTGCCTCGCTATTTACTGCTATCACTTATGACAGTGAATGTTTCTACCATAGCCAACTTACTTAGCCAGGGTAGACTGGAATATTCCACTAACAAAGGGATCCACAAGATAAGGAATATTTTCCTTCCTTGTCATTAAGTGCTGTCTCTTAATTGTCTTCTGATCCTCAATCATCAGAGATTACCAAGAAGTTCTTTTCTAGGAAAAACCTTATTTCTCCTCTCATCCCCTCCACACTGCCCTCTCACCCCATTACCCCAACCTTACCGGCCTATCGCCCATTCATGCATCCTTACTTAGTGATGAGCTGGCACAGAGGGAGAAAGCCAAGAGGGTGGAGGTAGCTCCTTGAATTTCAATGTCTTCGCAGGTGTCTGCATGTGGGCTGGGGGTTGGGCAGGCCAGAGCACACTGCCAGGTGCACATAGGGTGCCCAGGGCATGAATCATAGATGCAGTCCTGCAGAGCTGCCTGATCACAGCGGGGCATCCTTTAATCTCACACAGAGAGAGGAGGTCATGCACTAGCTATTAGAGGATGTCACTACTGTATTTCCAGATCCCAGGCTCTGCCTTACTTCTGCTAATACAGGCCCTTTTATTAACACTGTACATTTTAATCCAATTCGAGTCATGTTAATATAAATGAACCAAAAGAGGCTATGTAGGCAATGGCCACTGAGACTAGAATATCTTTGCATGGATAAGAGGGAGAGAGTAGAGATCTTTTAGCCATTTGTAACCTCTCTCTTTGTTCCATTCCTCACAGTGAAGTAATCTTAAAATGCCATTAATTCTTCCTTTTTTTCTTCTGCCTTTATCTGTCTCTTTCTCTCCATTTCTAGTACGCAGTTGACACACACTTATTTATGCTTACAGCTGCAGCTCACACTTCACTCTCCTCAATATTTCCCTGACCTCACCGCCTTCCCTCTCCCGCTGTGCCGGCAGAATCAGCCTCACCCTTCCCTGTGCTGCACCTCAGCAACCTGGTTCTTAGGAGACTCACAACACTGAAGCACAACTATCTATCCTTCTCTACAGCCGTCTGACAAGGTACCTCAAAACTTGGTGTCTCAAAGCAATAATATTCATTACTATATTTGCATCTCAGGGCTTTGGAGTTTAATTGCACTCAGTTAGTTCCTCCCCAGGGTCTCCCCACAACTACTGTCGGCCTGAAACTAGAGCTGGGATTATGGTCAGGAAGTGGTCACTCACTTGTCATATGTAGGCTGGGAAAAGTGAGAAGTAGGACTATTAGGGCCTCTCTGCTTCTCTGAATGGGCTCTCCCAGAAATCACTTCCTCATGGCAGCTTCAGGGCAGTTATGGGGTGATACAGGACCCCAAAAGTAAGTGTCTCAAGAGGGTAAAATAGGCAGGAACAGTTCTGCCTTCTATCACTTAGTCCAGTCGCACAGTGCTATAATTACACCAGGCTCAGGTCTACCCAGAGTCAGCAGGGAGGGATCTGGCCTCGCTCTCAACCCCATGGAGGAGGGTCAGAATCACACTGTAAGAAGAGCAGGTAGGATGGGCTATATTTATGGACCATCCTTAGAAAATATAACCTGCCACATTTACAAATCCAGCGTTTGGCAAAATGCCTAGCACTTAATGGTCTCTCCATAAATATAAATGGTTTAATAACTGAATGACCTTCATCCCTCTGTATAGAACTTATTATCTTATGCCCAACTACTTAAAAAAGCTCCTATTCTTACCTCTTTCTCTTTAGCCTTTTCTGCATCCAGTTTATTATTTACCTACCCATTTCCTGCAGATCTGTTTACTAAAACTGCTGCTTTTCTTGTGTCTCATTTCCAAAAGACTTCAGAGGTTCCTAATTGGTCATACAGAATGTTGCCTGCAGTTTGGGAGGCTATGGGGTTTCTGGGACTGTAACATGTGCATCTATATTCACAGACGTGTCTCAACTTACCTATGGACAGAGAGAAGAGCGTGTCTGGCCCATACAGACTCTAGAATGTTTCACATGAGCTGCTTTCTTTGTTTATAAGCACTGTGGTGGATTTTACTGTAACATGATGTATTAAACCATTATATTGATGTTCGACTCCTATCATCCCCCTAAATACAACAACAGGAGGAAAAGGACACACCTCATCTAGAAACTGGAGAAAAAGACACAACTTTAAACATTCTGAGGCTGGAAAGCAATAACTGAGTTAGATGATCTACAAAGTTGAAGCTGCTTCGGTACCACAGAATTCATTCAAGTTTCGTAATTGAGAATAGTAAGTGTCTCAGAAATCAGAAAGAGTGAGTTTGAAAAATGAGAACAGGTCACAAGGCTCAGTGAGGAGTCACTGCTCTTCCCTTACCTGGCAAAGACTGGATGCTTTGTTCTCTTGGAAAGGATGGACCAAAAGAACTCTAGGCTGGATCAGCAGGCAAGCTGATGGCAGGGATGTGTTACTGGAAATAAAGGGAATTAATTAAGATGACGCAAGCTCATGAATGCTAATGGGCAAGCTTTGCCTTGAGTTCCCCAGCCCACAACAGTCAAGATAACAGCCAGTTTCTATGGACAGCGGAGCAACGTATTAGTTCTTGTTAAAAAGAGACTACTGTAGTTACTTGTATGAATTAACCTGCAATGAAGCTCCTCAGGAAGAAGTCTTTCCCATTTAAAAATAGCTGGCCAGACTAGGGCTTTTCCCCAATGATTAGGAAGAAACATAGATCACCTTACATATGAAGACTCAGAGACCAAGACCAATTAATTGGATGAAGAAATTCTGAGGAAACAGGAGCAAAGCCAGGAGTAGGGGGGGAAATGGAAGAAGTGAAGAAGGAAAAAAACTATAAGAGTCTCAGAGAAATTTAAAAAGCTGGCAGAAACAAGACACTCCATATAAAAATTCAGAAATAAGGCTAAGGATACACGGAAAAATGGAATAAAATATAGAGATGAAAAATAGAAAAACTAAGAAAATCAGAGGCCTCACGACCATCTAGTATGTGAGTATGAAGTGTTTCAGAAAGAGCTGAGAATTCAGAGAAGAGTTAGCAAGGAAATGTTTAGAACAAAAAAGTTGAGTTTTCAGATCGAAATGACTGTCAGCATCCAACAAAATTGGTGATCAAACTCAAAGAAAACATCTTACAAGTTTCTGTCAAAGTAAAACTAAGAAAATGTCAAGGAAGGAGGATCTGAAGAGCATAGCATTTCTCACAACACTGCAAGCTAAAAACTCAGCCAAAAGCCTTCAAAATTCCAAGAAAAATGGTTTCCAGTCTAAAAATTCTGTTTGCTATCAACAGAAAGGCAAAGTAGAGCAAAGAGGTTGTTGGACAGGTAAGGTCTCCAAAAGGTAATTTCTCTGCACTCATTCTCAAGATGCTAGATAGTGAGTCTTACCAAAATGAGCACCTAAACCAGAAAGGAGTACTGCAACATCCAAGAAATACAGAATCCAACCCAGGAGAAGAGCGAAAGCAATTTCCAGAAGGATGCAGAAAAATGCCTGCAATCACTATGTAGCAGATTTAGAAGGCATCTCCATCTGATTGGAGCAGGGACATAGGAGTTTGCAGAAATCTTCCAGGAAAACATGAAACAAAGAATATCTAATTTTTTTGTACAAAAGTTTTGAGAAATCCAGCCCTTGAGTTATGTCTTGGGGCAAGCTGCTGGTAGTTACACCAAAAATTGATTTAAAACAGTACAACTTTAACTCCATGGAAACAAACTGTCCTGAAAGAAATCCCAGTACACCCCAGTAACCCTGTGGTTCAGGAGTTAAGGAAGTGGATGTAATCTTAACATAAAGTATAGAAAGTTATTAATGTAAACTTTGAAGAGTGAAAAGAAGAAAGGAAGGGAGAGCGAACGAGATAAAGAGAGAAAGAAAAAGAGAAACATTTTCAAATGTTGCTTACATTAAACAGTTCTGCATGCTTTTGTCTACACAGTGAAATCTGAGCTCTCTTGCATGACATTTCGGTCTTTGCAGCAGCTGTATGCTAGTTCACTATTGATCGAGGATGTCTCATTCTTTCACATTCTACAACTCTGTCCTCTGCCCTCCAAACGTGGAATTGCCCACCACCTGTCTTCTCCAACATTATTTGCCTTCTAAACCACTTCCAGAAGATCTTCTTTCTCTACCCTCCCATACAGAAATATTTCCCTTTTTAAATTCCTACAGCAGGTACTATTTTAGCCAATAGAGTTCTTTGCACTTCCGCTTTCAAAGTCTGCTGATGTCTGTACAAGTTCCTTAAGGACAGATTCTCCCACAGTGGCTCATGTGGTGCCACGGAGCCAGCTACATGATAAGAACATTAATATATTTTGAACAAATTACATAATTAATAATTAAATCACTCCACTTTATGTCTCTCTCATGCTAGGCTTTTGTTGTTTTTTCCACTGAGCAACGGGGGTTTGTTGTAACTTTCCACAGATTTCCTCTACCTGTGGTTCTGGGTTACGGACTACAGATTCAGTTACTTCTCAGACACCCTGGCCTCTCTATAGTCAGAAGTAGGAGCCCAGAAGATGAGGAAGATTTTGATATAACTGAAGTATGCACAATAAAATAATGTCTCAGTATCAAATTTGTTTTGGAAGATCTATTCTTTTCAAAGCCATGTAGGACCAAGGAGTAGCATGTGAACGAGTTAGCCAAATCAATTCTTTATTCTTTTTAATCAAAAAGAAGAAAGGCAACAGGGCTTTCAAATTTTGGAAAATGGTCCTGAGGGTATGCAATTCTCCTCGAAAGAAACTGATTCTGGAGATGCCTACAAAAATCACGGCTGGAGACTATCCCTACATATACTGAATGCAGAAAATTTCCTGTGAAGACATAACCAGCAGTAGCTGAGTGTTCAAAGACCATTTTCTCGGTTTCCTGGGCACCTCATCTTGTCATCCTGACTCAGAGCCTCCCAGGTAGGGGGGTCTGGAGCCAACACATTCTAACGCCTGCTTGTCAGACTCAGGCTTCTAAAAACCAGCAGTGAGAATGACACTTAAAAGCAAGAATAAAATTGCCATCCGTGTCCAAAATGCTCAGTTATGAGTTATAGTTTACTGGGTCCTAGAGCTCATTTGGAAGATACCCTAGAGACCATCTAGACCAGTGTCTTTCTACTCTGTTGCTTCTGATGACAAATCCCACCCCCACCAGTTTGCCTGATGTGCTACTGCTTGTCCTTGGATGCTACCACGAAGAGAAAGGACTTCTTTCAGGAATTTAATGGCAAGAGACCTATGTGGCGCTGTAGCAGGAATACGCAGCTGGCAGAGGGGTAAAGCCTTCGAATGCAGTAGTTATTCATGTTTTACAGTAACAAATCCTCCTTACCCCACCAAAAAGTATGAAGAAAGTTTGAGGCTATCTCTTCCAGGAAAAAAGGACATAATCATGATATAAATTGAGTATCCCTAAATTGAAAAGCAAATCCAAAATCCAAAATTTTTTGAATACTGATATGACATCACAAATAGGAAATTCCACACTCTTAGAATGTTAAAAATATCATGTAAAATTATCCTCTGACTCTGTGTACAAGGTATAAAAAACACACAAATGAATGTCTTGCTTAGATATGATTTCCATTTTCAAGATATTTCATAAGGTATATAAAAATATTTCAAAATCCAAAAAAATCTGAAGTCAAAAACAGTACTAATTCTGAGTATTTTAAGGGCTATTCAATCGTACTCTGAGCATAATTTTAATATATTCAAAGACTGCACAAAGTCTACATTAATGTCATTTTTGAGAAGCAAGCTAGTGTTTTAGTCTGTAGACTAAAACAACAAATTATTGTGGCCTTGAAGGGGGAAAAAATCCAGCTTTGGAAACAGAGTTGCATTTTAAATTGTAGCATCACACATTACTCTCACCACCCACCTGACCAACTGTTTACCAAGGGCACTGAGTCCATTTAAAATGCTGAAAAGAAATGGGCAGCTCTCAAGTGATTTGGGGGTGTTGGATATTTCCTTGACATACTTTCCATGTGGCGTGTAGAAATGCCACACTCCTTACCATTGTTCTGGCAACTCCTAGGATTCTGAAGGTTAATGATTTTATAGGTCCAGACCTCACACATGTTGCACCTTTCAAAAGCTTCATTTCTCTTTTTGTTGGAGGATTTCCCAGTGACTTTTAATTAAGTGTATTCTTTGTTGGCAGGGATGAGACAATAAAAGGAAAAGGTTTGTGTATTCTTGCTCACAAAGCCAACACTGTGTATTTATTGTTGATTGATAGGTGTAGAGCTTAAATTGTAGTTGCAAAGTAAAACCCACAGTTAGGTGCTGCCTATAACTACAAGCCTGGGGAGATATCATAACTTCTGCAATATTTGTATGGGGTAATCCCTTGCCTATTTGGATTCTTGAAGTGTTCTTAACTGTTGGGCTTTCAATACTGTGAGCATGTGATTCCTAAAGGATCCACAGATGAAATGCCAGCCATCTTGCATGAAATGATGAGAGAAAACTGGAAAAGATGTTTGGGAAAGGGGAGAGGTGTGAAGATGATTGTGTATGTAGGAGGTATGTGTGTAGCTTCTTACAAGCATTGGAGAGTCTTCTATTTTGCACATTGAGATGATCCAAGAAGCATATCTTATTTCCCAATGGCAACTCTTTGTTCTTAAAGGGACCAGTCTTTTCCCTCCAATAAACATAACATTCACATAAGTTGATTTGTTCAGATTCTTTTTCTTTTTTCTGGTGTTCCCAAAGAAGGGAATTCTAGTCTTTCTTAACCTTGCATTCCAGAGTCTTACAGTGCCGATACTCAGGAAATACTTCTTCAGGTTTAACTAAATCCTTCTCCCTGCAATGTGAGACCACTGCTATTCTCCAAAGACTCAAGAAACAGCTGCCTGGCACCATGCCAGTCACACCATTTCTCGTTCTCATTGTTCAAGGGAGGAAAGAGCTCTGGGCTTTTGCTGATTGGCCCCCCAGAACCCGTGAGGAACTGCAGGGTCCTCTGAGGGATTGCTTTGCTGTCACATCAGGTAAGTATATGGGGCATTATTTTCCCAGGACTCTAAAGTCATCAGCAATGACTTATGTCCTGCTAAGAACAAATCCTTGTGAGAGGCTTTGAGAGATGATATAAAAGAATGTCTTTATAGTGCATTAACTAACCTGTTTGTATGTGGAAGTTCCACTCATGTAATCACTATTTTAAAGGTAAGGAAAGGGGTTCATTCGATAAGATTAACTCAACCAAAGGCTGCATAGGTAAGAAGAGGGGAAGGCAAGGGCCATCAAACATGGCCCTTTAGCTTCACTCCTCCTTCACAGGTCACCTGAAATGCTTCCTGGGGAGGAAGAGTCCCATCTTTGAAGTTTGTTAAGTCCAAAAAGAGGGGCCAGTGCACAAAACAATAAGCACAAAAGTTCATTTAAAACTACAAATAAATGTAGTCTTCAGTCATGGGAGTGGTGGGAGTGAAGGTGTAAGAGCAAGAAAGACTTGTGGTACACATGGCACTGCAGGGTAGCGAGAGCAGGTTTTGGAGACATAAAGACATAAAGACCTGACTTCCAGGTCTTGCTCTAACATATACTATGTAGCACTGAACAGGTTGATTCCTCTCTGAGCTTCGATTTCACCATGGATAGACTAACGATAATCTCTTTCATGGGGTTACTTTCTGAAGTAAATGAAAGAAATAATATAATGTGCTTAGCACTGGGACTAACAGAGCTAAATAAATGTTTACATAGTAACTATTCATGTTATGGACTAAATAGAGCAATAAAATGCAATGGAGTTAAATTGGGGAAGATTTTGTAAAGGTAGTTGTTATGGATTAAAAACTGGTAGCAATTTAACACCAGCCGAATTAAACCAGCATGGTGCTGAGTGTAGGTGCCTCACCTGATGAAAGGTGCCAGCATAAAAAGAGATGTGGAGAGGAAGAGTTAGCGGGTTCTCCTAAATGTCATTGTTTACAGCCATTGGTTCTCCTCGAGGAGCTTGTCATGACTGGCTTCTCCATTGTGAATTTGACCATTATCGTCAGAGGAGCTCGGGACCTTGTGGCTGAGAGTGGTTGTGGTTCACTCCTTACAGTGAGCATCACTTCCTGGCTTCAGAAGGGAAGATGTTTGCTGTTTAATCACCAGGAAAAGCTTGTCACTCTAGCTTCCTGACACCAGCTCAACTGTTCTCATCATTGGAGGGTCTCAGGACTCCACTGTTGTTGAGGATAGCTGTGGTACTTTTCAGGGCATCCCTGCTTCTTAATTTGAGTGTCACTTCTTGGCTCCAGTGTAGAACACTCAGCCTGTTAACACAGTCTTCACCCTGCTGGCATAGACTTTCTAGCTTCCACCACTGACCTTTGGGTCTTCTCAGCACAGATCCGTAAAACAGACTTGCATGAGTCATTGTCCTGGGCTCTAGACATCCTTTTGGACTTTAGAAGGCATTGCCATAGGCTCTAGGTTTTCAGGTGGGCTCATGCAGGACATTGCTGTGGGACCTGGGCCCTCAACCTGGATATTCTAGGTCTTGAGTGTTGTGGACAGATTTCCTGTACTTTCTTGTATTTAATACTGGGAGACCATCATAAAATACTATTATACATTCTGTGTCCTGTATGTAATCACTCTCCTTCTGCCTTTTGTAGGGAGCCCATGTTGGTGTTTGAAAATGATTGCCCACTCTGTTTAAAAAGGCAATGAAATAGCACCCTCTCTTATCTTTTCCCTAAGATGTAATCTTGTTTTCAAATGCATTTTACAGGGACTATGTGATAGAGCTCTCATCTAGCATTTACAAGGCTCTGGTTGATCCCCATCACCACATTAAAAAGTTTTTACCAAATTTTTTATTGCTCTTTTGCTTCTGTTGTAGTCCAGGTTTACAAGGAGCCCATGTTGGTATTTGAAAAGTGAATGCCCACTCTGTCTAATTCCATAGGTTTTCAGTTTTTTAAGCCACACTGTGGTACAGTAAAATAGCAGTATGGCTTTGGAGAGACTGAATAGATGACTTATAGGACACATGGGGAGATGTGTTAAAACAAATTCTCTCCTAGGGTGAAGAATCACTTCAGCTCAACTCCATTAAAAATTGAGAGTGCAGTAATGCTTAGCTATTATTAGTGTGGATAACTTCTTTAAAAAGCTAAATAAAATGACTTTGTTTGCTTACCATAGATCCTTATAAAAATGAGAGTGATGACCTCTCAAAGACTGCAAATTATTGGAAATTGGGCTATTGCATTCTTGTAACATTCCTATTGATTGGTTAAGTAAGTCATCTGCTAAATGGAAATCTAATTTGAAAAGTATACATTTAACAGAATTAATAAGCAAACTGATAAGACATACTGTTAGAAGAAACGAAAAATGCCCTGATTAATTGGAGACTTGTAACAGGCTCCAAAGAGTAAGGAGTAAGAGAGAGAAATTACTGGAAGCTCTTAGGGATTGTGGTGACACTGCTTTTACTATCTGCCCAATTCAGTATGAATTTGTGGAGCACAAACCACAATGCCACAACTATTTCTAAAGGCGTGTAAATCAGGATGCACTTTTTGTTGGTGTCTGACAAGCTGTTTAAGATGCCCAGACTGAAGGATTGTGGGGAGTCCATCCTGTGCGTGGCCACCACATGACATGGGTTTCTGTAGCTAGTGAAACAGAGCCAGGGAGTCCAGGGGCTGCACTACCTACGTGTAGCTCTTACTTGCTGGCAACATGGACAGAAGCACTGGAGAACTCAGAATAACCTCTTTTGAAAGAGTGTTCCCCAAAATGGGCACTTAGATTAGGTAAGTGAGAGGAATAGTGGAGAGAGATAAAGTTGCATTTATTTAAAACCCACTCTACATGAGTCAATTTATGTGAATTCCTTTATTTAATCCTCAGAGCAGTGTGCAAGATAAGAATCACTAAATTTGTTTTATAAAAGTTGCATGGCAGGGCTTGGATTTGAACTCAGGTCTGATTGACTCCAAAATCTATAAACTCCCCAGTCTTCATTTTAGTTTACCACAGGGAAACAGAAAATAGTCTAGTTTCACAAAGACATCAGGGTATATGGATTACACTAGATGAGCTTGGGCTGCAAAGCTGGAGCCAGATTAGGAAGACATCAAATCACTGAACATCAGGTGAAGAGATCAGAAGCTTCTTTCAGAAGCAAAGCAACATCAAAGAAGGTCTTACGACAGGTCTGGGGTCAGGGCAATCAGCATCAGTCCTCCTACTGTTATAGTGGAATTCAGCATGAAAAGGAATAAGGAAAGACAAAATGGAAAAACTAAAAAAAAAGAGAAGGAACAAATCCTAACTGTGACAAGTTAGTAATAAAGGTTCAAGCCAGGTGGCAATCAAAGGACCTGGAAAACAAAGCAGGGTGGCAGATTTATTCTATCAACATGGCCATAACATTTGCCATCTCACGTGCTCCTGTAGAAACTTTTCACTCCCAATCAAGAAGGAGCATCTATTTCCCCTCCCATGAATCTGGGCAGATCTTCAGGACTGCCTCACCTAAAAGAGTATGACAGAGGATGTTGGGAAGTTCAAAATGAGGTCACAATAAAAGGATACAGGCTTCACCTGGTTTTCTCCAACGCCAGATACATCCACTGGAAACCAGCCTTTGTGTTGTGAGAAAGACCAGGAAGGCCACATGGACATGGTTTTTAAAAAAAGCCATGGGTCCCCGTTTGAGCTGTTGGACAACGTGGGGCCCCCACTTAGTGTCTGAAGAGGCAGTCATCCAGAGACAGACTCTTCAGCCCTTACTCAAGCTATGGCAGGCAATGCCAATGGAGCAGACAAGATTTCCAGGTCGTATACTTCCTACACTGCCAATTTGTGAACAAATTTGTTATTTAAATTACTAACTTTTAGGGTGCTTCATTTGTTTCATTTTGTTTTCTGATACAGGGTCTCACTATGTAGCTCAAACTGGCCTTGAACTCCTGAGGGTCCTCCTGCCTCAGTCTCCTGAGTGCTGGAAGTGCAGGCATGTCCAGTAACACAGAGCAAGAATGAAAATGCCAACTGGTGAAAGGGTCATTGATGCATCAACCAACACAAGACACTGACCTAGCTAAGGAGTAATAAAGGTCAATTTTATTTACTTGGTTGTGATTCCATTGCTCCACGAATGAAAATTTTAGATCAGGGCAACATCTGTACATTGATTTATAGCCAAGTAACAAAATACTAATCACATCTCTGTCAAATCTACTCCAATGGAGACAGAATGAGTGGCCATGATCACAAGTGATCCAGTAGAGAACAAACTCGCATTGAGTGTCTACTGTTTTAGACAAGCTGTTAGAACCTTCACATTGGTTTTCTCTCCAGACTTTCACAAAAGTCTTTACTCACATTTTGCAGCATCAGAGAAAGATCTAGGGAATTAACAAAACCCTCAAACCAATGAGCATTAGTGACAATGCTCAAAGTGATCTCAATACTTAGTCTCCTTCCAGTACATCATTCTTCACTTTACCTGAAATTATGCTCTTTGATTTTGGCACAAATAGACTAACATTGTATTTTATTTTATTTTACCCTGTTTTACTTTATTGTTTATAGTGCTGCTGACCTAACACAGGACTTTACACACACCAGGCAAGCACTGTACTGCTGAGCTACCTCCCCAGACCTACTACTAATGTTTCAAAAGTTGTCTGGAGTACATTCTATTTTCTTTAGTAGTGGTATATTTTCCTTTCTTGGTTACTACTATTTTAAAAAGGAGTTTGCTTTCTTGAAGCATACATAGCCCAACAAAATTGAAAGCAGGTGGTCTACACTATGCTGTAGGAAAATTTTGTCACAATAGTGACAAAAGTGCTGTGATACTGTGTGTATGCACATATAATGCAGAATACAGCATAAGTGGAAGTTTTCCTTATTAAGTTGGTCATTTCCCATATTAAAGAAACACTGCAGGCAAAGCTAAGACAATTTGCCCAGTGCATGGATGTCTTACCAATTGAAATGCAGAACACAGAATTAATCAGAAAAAGCATATAGTTATCTATTCTAATCAACCCACTAAAATTCTGGGCTTTCTGATTTCTTTGATGGAAGTGTTCATTCTCTCATTTCTTGGAGTAGACATCATGTGGAAGGTAAGAAGCAAGAGCCTCTCCTCTCTGCACATCAAAAGACTCAGAAACTGGAGCAGGTAGGTATCTAGGCCTCTCTACTCTGTTCCGGCACCAACCCTGCACATTGTAACCTTGCTCAAGTCATCGACCTCTGATATTTACTCGTTGGTTCCCAGGACACAGCTACACTGTGCCACCCCTACTGACTGTAAGTCACTTCTTTAAACAAAGTCATCAGTATTTTTGAATCACCAAATGTCCTTTTAATAAACAACCATATTTTTTCCTATTCCCCCCCCCCATCAGTAATGCGTTTCTTTCTTCGGCATGCCATTTTCAAAGCCTTTGAC
Organism: Dolichotis patagonum; assembly: GCA_004027295.1. Classification (NCBI taxonomy): domain Eukaryota; kingdom Metazoa; phylum Chordata; class Mammalia; order Rodentia; family Caviidae; genus Dolichotis; species Dolichotis patagonum. The sequence goes on from PVJX010013299.1 coordinate 19,789, forward strand.
ATTTCCCCCCATCTCATCATTGCCTTCATCATGGATCATGCCAATTTGTCAGCTTTAATCTGTCTAAAAACCTGCATCTGCCAGCATAAACCATTTTATTTCTTATATGTTGATACAAAGATTTCACACATTGATTTTCGTGTAGCTCTGATTTCATGCAAGCTAAGCAAACAGTGACAGGTTGGTACTCTGGGTAATGAATGCTCCATCAGATTAATACAAATCAATGGCATTGGCAAGTTTTGGAGGAGGCACAGGGAGTGGGTATGGACAGCATGCGTTGCCAGAACAAGACAGATGGTCAGAAGCTGACACTCTTACCTCTTCATCTTGATGGGCTCATTAGCAGATTTCTCTCCTTTGGGTTTCATTTGAGTTCCTTGATTTTAAATGGCACCCCATAGATTGCCCACCACCCTGGAAAATTGCTGACATAGGCTTCTCATGACCTGGCACAAACTTTATGCTCCTGTCCAAGGTCTATTTAGCAGCCTGGAGAGCAGCATTTAGAACATAGATAAGTGGGCATGAGGCTATTTATCCAATAGGACTATTGGAATCAAAATGGTTAATAGTTTTCTATTAAGAACCTGTTTTGCTAAAAAAAAAAAAAAAAAAAAACCTGTTTGTTGAAGACCAGCTCCGATACTGGGCACATTATTTAATCTGCACAAGAAGTGTAAAGGCAGAAACTATTATTATGATTGGTACCCTTACTGTTGTTACTGTCATTTTATAGGTGAGCACTGAAGATGAAGTAATTTGTCTAAGGGGTCACAGCTGGAGAGTGGAAACAGCAGGATTTGTGTCTAGGCCAGTAGCACTCTGAAGCCCTGGGATTGCCATGGAGCTGGCATCATGCTGAATTTACCACTGGTCCCACATGCAAGGGCAGTGGTTAACCCTCTGAAACATGGGTTTTTGCGAAGCTGAATTAACTGCTTATATACCCATCCTTCCTCTTTGCAGACTTCAGAGACCATCAGCTGCCTTTCCCCCCAATTCCTGTTACCTTCACCTGGAAACACAGCTCTATCCTCAGGGTGATTCCTCCTCCAAGGCTGGAGGTAGAACAGAGCACCCTCCTTTCAGCTTCCCTTCTACGCTTCTTGCAAATGAAAATCATCACAGGAAAGACAGTAGGCATCCCAAAGTTTTTATAGACCCTAAAGGGTTTTTATAGTCATTGATCCACCCAGCAGAGATCTTAACTTCCTGTTTTTAATTCTTTATTGTGTTTAGTGATTTCTTTTCCAAATGTTGCCTCCATTGTTTCTGAATTGACTTGGATACTTCTGCTAGAGTTGAAAGATTCAGCTCAGAAAGACTTGCTAAGTAAGATTATGAAGCCTAGTCTAAATCTCTTTTAGAATCTTTACTATATATGAATTACTTTCAAATTTCTTTATTCCTTTATCCCTGGTCAATTTCTCTGATTGAGCCCACATCTATCTCATGCCCCCAGAAGATCATTCCCATGGTTTCTAATCTACTTTTACAGACATTTCTCCATACTCAAAGCAATCCCTTGTCCCCTGGCTGCTCCTCTCTCTGTGCCCTGATCTTCCAGGAGAATGACCACAACCCAGACTTAGCTCTGCCTTCAGTCTCACCTGTGTTGCTCAGAACATCTAAGAAACATCATTTTCGACATACTCAGCCTCTGCTTTGTCTTGTTGTGTCCCGGTAACCTTTCCAACTTTTAGAAAAATAATGCTTCTCTATTTAGGATTCTTTAGCACTACTTTCCTGGTTCTCTAAATCCCATGGCTTTGCCTCTGTTTTTTACTAGTAAAGTGTAGATTTCACTGCACAGCCTTGCCTTCTGCTTTTCAGACCTTACGTTAACTACCTTCAAGAGCAAATCTACACACATGGTTTCAGTTACCACTGTCATGATGATTCACAAGTCTCCACACCTAGATGCACCCTCTGTGCTCATCTTAATTGCAAATAGAATTCGGTAGGGAAACTTAAAGCAAATTTTGCCATTGTCTCTGCATACCCTAACTTTACCTCTAATTTCTTCTGTCCCACTCTTCCAGGCTCACTGGCATCTGCTTAAATATATTCCATACAATTCTTTTATCCTTTTATCCATTCATCCATTCATTTTATCATTAACATGTTCAATAAACATTTACCAAATGTTATTATGAGTCTGGTTCTAAGCAATGCACTGCAGACACTATAGTAAATGACACATGCTGAATCCACTACTGAAGCCCCTAGGTCAACAACATCCCCAACACAGCGCTTTCTCTTGTGGTTTACAAAATCTCTAAGTACTTCATTCAAGCTGGTCCCTTGTCCTTCATGTTAGCATGTTCTTTGTTACTTCCATGCCTTTGTTCTTGTTGTTCTTAACTTCCTCTAATTGTTCTGCCACCTAAAAATCAACATTGTCAAATCCCATGTCATTTAAAAATATTGACTTAGTGCTTTTTCCCTTCTCTGAATTCCTGTAGAATTCTGTGATTCAATTGTCCCTGTTCTCTTTGTGATCATAGGAAGGAGGGAGACATGGCCTGGAATGTTTTGGCAACAGAAAAATCTTAGGATCCTTAAGGTGTCATAGAAAGAAGAAATTTTCTGTGCAAGGACAGGATTGATTCTTTTTCTTTTTTCTTTTTTTTTTTTCCCAGGGACTGAACTCAAAACCTCACCTTTGCCAAACAGGCACTTATGCTGCTGAGCTAAATCCCTGGTCCCTTGATTCATTTCTTTACACATCCATTTATTCATTCATTCTGAGATCTCTGTGAAAAATGCATGGGCTCCCCCAGAGCAAAAGGCCAGTGCCAAGGTACCATAGCAGTCCTCCTGCTGGCACCAGCAGCCCTGAGCTGGACTGGCCCTGCTGTCCTGCAGCCTGGTAGTATTTGCTGATGAAGGTAAAACCTGCCTGAAGGAAGGGCTGGTACAAGACCTGGAACATCTGTCCACGTGAAGGGCTGCATCATTCTGATGCTCACCAGCTTTAAAATGGGCCTCTTCCAGAAGGTCAGCCTAACTGTGTGGCCAAAAATCCCAATAGACCCACATGCTTTGATATTTTAAAGAGAAGACGTATATCACCAGAACTATCTTTTCTTTAGCCTCTCATTGAGCAAGTCCCAAGAGTCATTCTCCACCTACTCAAACTCTGATATCTACGCAAGATCCTGCCCATGACAAGGCCAGCAGTGGTATGGGGTAGATGCCCTTAACGTCACGTGCTCAAGCCAGTATCACAGTGGACAACAACAGCAGTTCATCCAGGGGTCTTCAAGAGACCACTAAATCACAGTTATCACATGGCCAAGTGAAAGAGAATCATCGTAATAATGAGCACTGCTCACTGATCCTCTACCAACAACTAGGGCAAGACATTTTATGGGGCTGTCTGTCCCCACTCATCACACTATACTGACGCTCTGAGTTGGAAAGCTTGTCTTAGGCAGAGCTGTCCAAGACTTCAACCCAGACAGTAGTCCCAGAGTGTAGTCCCCAGCTTGAGAAGACTTGTGATGGCCAGGAGTATCAATCTACATAGACTTCCTGAGATCAGCTACATGTACAAAGGCATCTCATCTCAAAGTTTTGAAGTTGATAGTCGCAAGATCAACGGCTCTACCTTTTAGGCTACGGGTCAACAGCAGTGTCACTTGTGACGAAACTGTAGCACATGACTCCATTCAACTGAGGATGCAGAATGAAAAAGAATGAGAAGAGAGTCATTTTCATTAAAAAGACTGAAGCTCAAGGTTCTATGACAAGCAAAGCAATGGGGTTAAGTTTTACACAAAGATGGAGAATGATAGAAAACTTTTCCTATGAATAGCTTTTGTGTACATTTCAGTTTTTAAAATTCTAATGGTTATAATTGGAGTAATCAAGCCAGCAAACTTCCTTTAGCAAATGCTCTGCAGAAGAGAGAAGCATAATGAGACAGAATGAACACAAATCAGCATTCCAATATGCAACTTGACATCTTTTTACTGTTTAGGGTCTTATCACCCCAACCATGTTACAAGCACCTGGAATCTGAAGTCACATTTTTATTGGCAGTTGTAGAAATATAAATAAGTACTCAGATAGCTTACCAATATTCCTCTGCCACCAAAACTCATTTCATTATTTATGTTTATATTGTATAATTAACAAACCAGGATAAATAAAAATAATTGGCTTTCAATTGGTTAAATAGATTTGTTAACAGAGTAAATAATTATTCTCCAGTAAGTGAATTGGCCTAATTTGTGTAAGTGAAGGTCATAGAGGAAACATCTTGTAGGCATCATTTTAAAATATTGACATAAACAAGAAATAAAAACAAAGTTCAAAAATTCAGCTCTAGGTAAAGGACAAGTTAATTTTTAGACAAACGAATCAATCCAAAACTGAAGCAGCTACCAGGAAGGACAAAGGCAATGGGGTTGCTTTAGGCTCATGGAGCGTGGAATCAGCTGGAGGGGTACAGACATTCACAGCAGTTAGAAAGTAATGAAGACACTATAGGTCCAGAACAAAATGACATGGAATAAGCCACATTTTTCAGGTTAAAGAACTCAATTTAAAATGACACATTTTTACTTGGTCATATTAACATGTATAATGATATACATGTATTTTTAAATCAAGATATATATATATATATATTTTATATATATAAAATCAAAAGTTTACCATCATAAATTATTCAATCACTCACAGGTATGCACTGTTAAAATTTTTGGTGTATCCTCTATTAGAGTAATTTTGTAGCACAACTGAGACTTTAAATAAAACAAAAATCACATTATAAAATTGTTTTAACTTATTATCTGTATACTCAATATTTTACAAACAAAATTGAAAATATGCTTACCAAACTGTAGATGATACAGAGCTAAGCAGGAGATCCTGTAATGAAGGAGTCACTACCTAGAACAATCCAGAAGATCTTGGCAAGATAGTACAAGGGCCAAACTAACAAAAATAAATTTAAGCAGAGATATTACTTGGTTTTTAAAATGGAAAAGGAATCGAGGGTATTTCAACAAAAGTGGGGTATTGCATAATACAAAAGGAAAATTCTCTCTGCAAACTGTGCAATCTGACCATACCCTGAGTTTTGTACTCAATTTTACAACCAGTGGTGGTCAAGAGGAAATAAGCAAGATGAAAACTCCACCATGTAAGTAACAGCTCTAAGACCGGAAGGTTCTCTGGGGAGACTTTAAGGCTGTGTGTGTGTGTGTGTGTGTGAATTCACTGACACATGAAGAACTATCCTGTGGAAGGATTTGATGTATTATGCATAATTTCAGAGGAAAACAAAGTAGGAAAACTCTAACATAATCCTCATAGTACCTACATTGTTTAGCTTTCTTGTCGCCGAGATAGAACACTCAACCTCGCGTCAAGGGGGAAAGATTTGATTTAGCTCTGTTTCAAGAGATTCAACACTTGCTTGGCCAACTGCAAGGCAAGAGGATCATGGCCAAAGGGTGGGAAGGAGCAAAGCTTCTCAAATCATGGCAGCCATAAAGGAGAACATGGAGCAGTGCCCGAGGAGTACGAGCTAGGCACCGTTTAGAGTATCCAAGTTCACGCCTTCATGACCAACACAGACACACATGAGGGCATTCTTTTCTAATTAGTAGGCATTTCTTATTCCAATGAAGATGACAAACCAGGATTAATGGCCACTGGAGCCTAATTACATAAACTTCCCAGCTGCCCAGCAGTGAAACAGACCGTTCTGGTAATGGAGTTTCCTTTTCTCTGCAAATAACTTAAGCATAGGTAAAATACAGAATATGGTCAAGAGATTCCTGCCACTTGACTTGAAGGATTCTGTGGTTCCTTCCACAGACTATTACCAAACAAAATAATTAACTTTTACTTTTGATTTGTGGGTTGGTGCATATGTATATGTATGAGTACATGAGTGTATAAAATTATGTATATTTCAACATATTTATTCTTGGAAGAGTCCTTTCAAAAGTGTATCTGGTCTTCAATAAAAAATAAGAATTGGTTGCTTTGAACTTCATGATATAGAGGAGAAAAAGATTGAGTTTTAATTTTAGTTGCATTTTGTACTAGCAGTAGGACCCTGGGAAACAATAAACCTATTATGCTTACTTTAAAAGTGAAGAAACAACGTGCGAAGAAGCACTATGAAGACTGAATGACTTACTGCTATTACACTGCATCTTACATATTAAGTGCTTAATACACAGAAATTATTATTATACTGGTCTTTTCCCATCCTTATCTCAGCAGCTGTCTTTCTCTGCTCTTTATTCCCAGTATCCCTTGTCACTTTCCCACTTTATCGCTCATGGAACTACTAGCTTATTTTCGTGTCACTGTGCATCTGCTTCATAACATCTCTGACTCTCTAAGTGGTGTTTAAGGAAGATTAGACTGGCCAGGGTGTACCAGGCATAGAACATAAACATACTGGTTTAAGGAAGGAAAGTAGAACGAGAGAGCACAGGAGAACAAGAACAGACCAGTTCTTTTTCCACCTCCAACCTTCCAAGAAAAGGGGAACAAACACAGAAAGAAAATCTATGAGGAAATGATTCTGTCAAAAGAACAGGAGTAGAAACCTTGGATCAAAGCAAGATCTCACACTGGAAAGAGTGAGAAGGAAATAAGAAATAAGCGAGAAACTGCCAGGCCCAGAGCAATGAAAAAGATAGATGATCTTAAAAAGGATAACAAATGAGTCTCCGATAACTTTAATTTTCTGTGCCTTGGTGAGCTTTGCCTAAGCTTCCACAAAATGAAAATATAAATAGCTGAGAAAGAAACCAGTGGAAGCGAATTGACATAATGGACTGTATTGACTCTCTGAGAGATACAAGGGACCTTCTTAAAAGCATAATATTTTCTATGATCATTTGTCAGGCTTCCTCTGGGTGAATGTTCTCCTTTGGGGGAGGGAAGTGGCTGGGCTAATCTTAGTGTTTTGTTTAAAGCGCACCCTTCACTGTGCTGCAAATCAGTTAGCTTTACTGAGAATATGGGAGAGGCAAAGAATATCACTATAGCACCCTATTTCCTTTCTCCTGAAGGGCCTTTATCAGCTGATTGGCCAGTGGGATATACAACACCCCATGTATGTCTCTAACCCATCACTTTCTCCATCAGGTTCCTTGTGAAGACACCAAGCCATTCTTACCTTCCTGCTCTCACAGGTAAATCTAATCCACTGGTTCTGCAGGTGTTTGTGGGTGTTTACCCACTGAACACCACCACCTGCTAAGAATTCTCATTCTACCAAAGTTGTGTACTCAGTGATGCAGCCTTGGTCCCACGAACTTGTCTCTTCCTCTTCTGCCCTTGGTGCTGGGTACTTTCCTCACTGCTCCAGTCTGTCTCTCTCATTGTCTTCACCACAGACACTGGATGGACTTGGAGCTTATTAAAAGATCCAGAGGCAAAGGTCAAAACTTCGAATTTCCAGGAATAAGGTCCGAGGATCTCTACTTTCACAAGACCACATCCCATTCTGCTGCACAACATGATTTAAGAGCTAAGGGGCTCTGAGTGATTTGTTTAGGACTTACTATAAATTGCAAAGTCTTGTATCAGTGTTTTATTAGTTAGATCTAGTCTCCAAAAGGAAACTATGATCTCATTCTCAACTGGGATCACAACAATTTTTCTCGGTATTTCCCATTCCTAACACAACAGGAGATGTTCAGAAAATGTGTGCTATGGATGGTACTATGATAATTTGGGTTGTGTTAACCTTGTGGGATGACAAGTTGAGGATGATTAGAACTCAGTAAAATTATATGGTCTACCTCTCTTTAAGCAGTCAGCCCTGGAAGATGTGCCATCTTTGGGACTTTTCCATCCACCTTTACCTTCCAGCCTTTCTTTTCCCCCTGCCACCTCTTTCGTTGCCCCACACCTGATAGGACAATGTTACTGCTCTCTTACCTGCAACTTTCTCCTAGGCAATTTACTCCTCTGCTACCTCATGTCATGTGTTCAAAATTAACATTGGCAAAAAAATTTACTTAAGATGTCTTCTCTCTCATCACTTAATTTCCTAAGAGAAGAGAAATCCAGAGTGAAAGAAGAATGCAGTCATTAGATTCATGTAAAAGATTCAGAGACATATAAGAAGTTTCTTTTGGTTGGAAATTGTTCGTGATAAATTTTATGTCACTTGTTGGTTATAGGATATACCCAGACCCAGGAAGTTGGTAAAACATTATGTCTGGGTGTTCCTGTGAGGGTGTCTGCAGAAGGCATTAGAATTTGAGTCATAGAGTGAAAAAAGCAGGTCACCCATACTCACGTGAGCAGGTATCATGAAGTCAACGAGAGCTCAATGAAAAGATGGAAGAAACAAAAATCCTCTCACTCTTCTTGAAGTCTAAGACATCGCTCTTCCCATCTGTGGATATCAGTTTCTACTTCTTGGACTTGAAGAATCTAGGGCTTATCCCATCAGCTCTGTGGCTTTTCTAGCTTTGTATACAGTGTATTGTAGGACTTCTTAGCCTCCATAATTGTATGAACCAATTTCTGTAATATGGTATCTATCTATCTTTTATCTATCATCTACCTCTTATTTGTTCTGTTCCTTTGGAGGACACTGACGAAAATGGAAGTATTTTCAGTAGCATGACTAACATGTTGGTCATGCAAAACCTACAAAAAAGAAGACATGCTGTGTTGAAAAGTAATAAATTCTGAGATCACAGTCACATAGATCTTTATTTCATGAATGGGACATGAATGACTTGAAGGTAATTCAGAGTTTATAGAGCAGTCTCAAAGTCTGAGCTGACAATGTTAGACATGTTTTGCAGGGATAGATTGTGTAGATTGTGTAGATGGTGTTTTTCTGTCTGACTCATGCTTGCTGACTGTGACTCCATTCTAAATAAGAACAACTCCATACATGATCATTAATACTCAAGAGAACAAAGTTACAAAAATACAAGAGCTTGTAATCTTGTTTACTTTTCTGTCATTTATTATTTTCGGGAAGCCAAATGCTGATGGATGCTTACTATAATACACTTTAAATATTCAAATTCTTCCCAGTTCTTTTAAGAGCTCACTTCTGATCCAGATGAACTGCCGGCTGTGAAAATGTACCAGTGCTAAATCCTACCCATGCACCATGATTCCACCCAGCTTTCCTTTCTCTTCCACACTGAGTTGAATGCCAACCTTGATAATAAGAACACATCCTCCCCTCTCATCTGTAGTTCCAAGGCATGTCGATTTTGCTGCTCTTTTCTGTACTCAACTGGCCATTTATTCTTTTCTACCAAACTTCCCCTTCCACTGCTGTCCCTCTTTAACATCTGCCTGTACTTCAAAGCTTGATTCCAGTATTATCTTTTTATATCTCTTCTCCAACAAGCTATCCTCAAGTGGATCACATAGCACTCTTTTAAACATCACAGTTTTGAGTCAGCTACATGGGTTAACCATCTGGTATCCATTTCCAGGTGTTTGTGCCTTGCCTCAAACAGACTACAAAGATATCCGAACTTTAATATCAGACTCATATTCCCCATATAGCAGATTTTTTCTTTTTCTTTTTTTAAATTTTATTTTAAAGAGAGTAAAACTAAACAGAACATACCAGAACAAAGCAAATCAGAAGAAAACAATGCAAGTGACACAGATTTCAAAGCAAGACAGCAGAAATTCTATAATGTCTATCATAATGTCTCTTGTTTTCGTCTAAATAGTTGTCCATATCTGCACACACAAAAAATTCATACACAACAAAATAGTATTAAAGTGATCAGAACAGAGTGATGAAGGCATTTTAGGCCTTCAAAACCAGACAATAGGAAAATCAGCAATGGCTCCCGTAGTGTCTCCTGTTCTCTTCAAATTAGCTGTCCATACCTTCATGTATGTTGAAATTAAATAATACAAAACAGACTAAAACCACTCTGAACAAAGAATAATAGCATTACTGGATTTCACAGCATGACGATACAGAATCAGCGATGGAAACCATAATGTGTCTTTTTCTTCAAAGTAGCTGTTCATTTCATCACATATAATATAATTAATTCTCATAAACTGTTGAGGAGAAGTTCTACACATGTATAAGCCTCTACATGTATATCTATCCTTTCTGTATTAGAGGGAAAAACAAAACACATTGCTAGAAAAAACACGAAACAAAAAAGACAAATAAATAACAATAGCAAAGATTCCAAAACAATGACAATACAGGCCTTCAAAACAAGGTGATAGTTGCATAACTAGGATTGTTATTTTACATAATGATCTTCAAGAGTTCCTCAGATCATCAGAAACTAACATGCAAAATTGTTCCAATCCTATGAATGTTAACTGTTTTGTTCCAAGAACCTATAGAATTTGTAGCACAATCATTTTAGCTATCCTAAGTGTGTTTATAGCAGTTTGTGACTGTGAGCAAGTTATTTTCCTATGCCTCAGCTCCCTGTCTACAAAACGATGATAATGCCCCATAAAGTCATAGTGAGATTTGATTAAAGTAATTGCTCATCAAGTGTTAGTTATTGTTAAGGGTAAAGTTGCCTAATACTGAGGTGGCTGACTCTGTCACACAGTGCATGACTAAATCTCTATCTTGGATGACTTTGACCTGTTTATCCAGCTTCTGATACAGGGTATAAACTTTTAATAACATTCCCAGAGCTCATAATAGAAGAAAACCTTTCGAAAAATACATACCACACATATTTGTATGCTCTATTCTAAATTTAAATCATTAACACAGAAACTCAAGCTATTAAAATGAAACTGATTCCTGAGAAACATGGGCATCTCTCTGGTTGTTCCCTCTACCTCCTGAAAGTGCTATCTACATAGCTTTAGGAGTTACAACGATGAAAATGGTACTACTATACATCCTTATCGTAGAGACTTAGAACAAAAATCTTTAATTGTTCAGATTTAACTGTAGTTGTAAGCAGCCTAAGAAACATGAATTGAAGGACAGACACCTCTGCAAAATGCCACCATTACCATCACTGTCCACAAAGAATATTCCTTTGTTCCTACTGTTGCAGAAATTTGACCATACCTGTGGTAGAGAAGAGTGATTTATGGCACTGTTATGGACTGAGTTGTGTCCTTTCACAATTCCTGCATGGAAGCCTTAACTTGCAATGTAAATATTTTTGCTTTATATGGTCTTTAAAGAGGTAATTAAAGTTAAATGAGATCATACAGTGTAGCCCTTATCTAGTAAGGCTCACGTCCTTAGAAGGACACCAGAAACATGCACACACAGAAAGAAGACCAAGTGAACATATGGTGGGTGTGCATCTGCATGCCGAGAAGAGAGGCCTCAGGAGAAGCCCACTCTCACCCTGCCAGCACCTTGGTCTTGGATTTCCAGCTTCTAGAAGTGTGAGAAAGCTAATTTCTGTTCTGGAAGTTACCCAATCTAAAAGAACACAAAATTATAAATTCGATGAACAAAAATGTCCTCACATAGACCAATGCGGGAGATTGACAGTCACAAGCAGCCAGTAAGAGCATTGAAACGCAGGTCAGGTGACTTTAGCAGAAAGAAGGGCTACTGACCGCAGAGGGAAGAGAATATTCCAGCATGCAGAATGAAAACGAGGGAAGGTGGATGAAGACAAGGAGCTGGTGTGAGCGGACTTGGGCAGCTCTAGCTGGAGGGGGTGGATCTTCGGCACAGGAGGGTGGGTCAGAGGCGGCACACTCGGGACACTCACTTCCCTTGCAGTGCACCTTGGCTATGACAAGGTAGCACCAGGAGACCAGGATACCACTGGCATTTCCCCTCTCACTGTACTCTTGCCTCCCAAAGCTCTCCTATCACGGCTTCCAGAAACTGGCTTTGATCTGCACTTTAGCTGTACACTTGAAGTAATTAATTACTGTGACCAGAGTGCTTTGTCAGAGCATCTATCAAGTGTCCACTCAGTAATCTCCAAGCCATATTCTCTGTAGTTTCTTGACATTAAAAAAATACAAGCAGGAATGGGCATGAAAGGGTCACTGGTTGCAGGGGACTGCAAACTATGGGGCGCAGAGATTTTCTGAACTGTTTCTATTCTACTCCTGCTTTTCTAACTACATCTAAACACAGCCTAAGTGGTTTTTCTCCCCATAGAATGATCTTTTTGTGAGAGTGCAAAGATCTGGGTTCAAGATCTCCTATTAAATGACTTCTAAATTGCCCACATTCTAACTACAACAGTGTGTGTTATCGTCTTGCACGTCAGTTTTCCTTCTTTAGAAAGTATGAAGATTTTAGGCAGCAAGATATGCAGAGCATCAGATGAGAGTCTGAATTTCTATTGTCATTTGTCTGCCTAGAATTGTGGCTTTTGACATCCATGAAGCAACCGTAAGTGCATCTCAACTTCCTTGTCTATAAATAAACTGTATAATCTGTAAATCTGTCAATTCTAAATTTCTAGTATGCTACTAAAAAACAACTGAAGGCAAAAAAACAAAGCATGTATGCACCTCATTTTAGTCTGCAGGACATAAAGAGGCAGTACAGAGCATTTAGGAGAGTGGCAGTCACTCAGTTTGATTTGTCATAGATGTACTTGATGCCACACTGCCTCTTCCCACACTCCAAAAAATGCCGAGAAGAAAAATATGTGATGTAAGTTAACAGTGAACATATACATAGAGAGCGGAGAAAAGCCCGCTCAGGGAGGCTAAATGGAAGACATAGACCTAAATTGCATATACCGGAAAAGACAGAAGGAAAAAATCAATCTCCCTAACTCTTTTGGCTGTCAGAACTTAACAAGTTAGAAGACCTGGGAGCCACACAGATGGTGGCTCTCTGCTTCAGAGTCATCTGCATCCCAAATGCTCTGATGCTCACTCATGTGCATGTGGCCTGTGAATTATTGTCAACCTGGAACAGCGTCTGCTAAAGGCTGAATCACATTTAGCAGGTAAATTCAAGATTCAATAAACTCCAAAAACAGGATGTGGAGAACATGGAGGAGGATAAGGAGGACAATAGGGAGAAGAACAAGGAGGAGAAGGAGGAAGAAAAGGAGAGGGAAAAGGACAAGACTGAAAAGAAGGAGGAGGAGGAGAAAGGAGGAAAGAACAATGGAAAGAGGAAGACAAAGAAGGAAGACAACAACAAGAAAGAGGAAGTGAAGGGGGAGGAGAAAAATGAGGAAGGGGAAGAAGAGCAAAAAGAAGAATGAGGAGGAGGAGGGCAAGAGGAGAAAGAGGAGGAGGAATGTAGCCCAAACAAGGCAGCCATTGAGATTTACCAGATGATGCCTTTAACCAAGGAGTCTCTGTAGATTACGTTCATTTCTCTTACCCTTTTCTGGGCAGTCGGGCTGTTTGTTTTTGGCTGAAGAAATGCACGTTGAAGGCAATCTGGGGTTAATAAACCTGCCAGTGCCATCAGCCAGAAATCCTGTCAGCTTCAAGAGATGGGGAAAAGCTAGTTTATCTCGGTCTTCAAAAGTGGCAGGACCTAAAACCTATAGACCTTTCATTTTAAGGCATATTAAAGGCAATAGAACAATAGGAGGCAATGGGATTTGGACCTACTTTTCTGTTCCCATAGCCTTCCTCTACTTGACTTAACAGAGGACTGAGGCGTGTCTCTTACTGGTACCCAGTGTACCCAATATGCAGCTGCCAGTCAAGTCAATGTAGAAACTCCCTGAGTTATATTTTTCCCCTGCTCAAGAGCTAACAAGAACATTTTTACTATTCATCAGACAAAAAGGAAAGGGGAGTTACATTCTTAATTCTTCAAGTTGAAACAGAATCATCAGTTGCTTTCTGTCCCAGTCCCCATTTTCCTCCTGCTAAACTGAACACCCACTGGGACAGGTCCCTTCAGCATTGCTTGAGATCAGAGTGATCACAGATTCCACTCTTTTGCCCTCATTAATGCCGTCCCTATGTTTTTTTGTCCAAATCATTGTTCCCTTCTCTGCTCCGGACATGTAGAAAGGTACATAATAAATTTATCTTGGAGAAAGAAACAATAACAAAGGCATGAACAAGAGTTTGAAAATGATTCTATGGCTCCCACTCCTCTATATCCTAATTATTCCTGTAAGACTACTTCAAGAACAGCCTGAATTCTTCAGCTATCCTTCCTTGCTAACCTCTCACATCCCTCAAGGTTATGAGGACCTCATAAGCCCTTAAGAATCCAATAGGACTGATTTTTGCTTTTCTCACAGTCCTAACGTAAAGTTAAAACTTCAGGCGATTCTCCCAAAATTCGGTGTGGAGAAAGCAATAGAAGTTGGTATTTAGAAGACCTATAGGCTGTGTTTTGCTTTTGGTGTGTGGTTGAAATTGACTTAGTCTTCCTTCTTTTCCTGGTCTGTGCGGTGTGGTCCTTCAGTCTCTACAGTGTGGTGCTATATTCAGAGGATGGAGTCGGAGCCAGTGTAACTTGGCTGATATCCCAGATGTGGGATTTCTTAGCTATGAGAACCTGAGCAAATTACTGAACTTCTCTGTATTCTCAGCTTCCTTATCATTGTGAAAGTTAAATAAATTAAGCTTCTTTGAACATTGCCAAGTACATAAAATGCTAAACTAATACTGGCAGTGGTTATGCTCCAGACTCACTGGTCTTCTAGTACCTAAAGTCCACCACGCTCTTTGCTCTCCCACAGGACTCTCATGCATATTATTCTTTTTACCTAGAATCCCTGTCCATCTTTTTCTCTCACATTAGATGACTCTTTGTCAGGAGGACCTTTTCTGATCCACATGTGGTCCAGGTTATGTTTCTTTTGATATGTCCCCTTCATTACTTGCTGTATGTTAGCCTAGTATTCTTCACATTTGGAATTTCTTGCTCAGTGATCATTTTCCAGGCTATGTGTTCTAAAGGCAAGAGGTGGATGTATTTGTCTCATTTATCCTTGGATACCCAACACTTAACACAGAGATTACAAATAAATATGCACTGGGCAGCTAAATCACTGAAGTGCAAAGAGGGAACTGGAGGAGCTTCATGGGAACGGCAATCTTGGGCTTTAAGAAAAGTTACACCTGAAAATGAAATTTTAAAGTGGAGATAAATTAGATGACATTAGAAATCTGAACACCAAACAGCAAACGAGGACTCAGGGGAAGAGGAAGCAGCCACACCTAGACTGAGTTCCACAGAATTCAGTGGTCCTCAGCATTAGTGTTGCAAAACAGAGATGCAAAAAGCCCCTGGGTGTGATGGATAACAAGTGTCTTTACCATCTGTAATATATTGTCATGGCACGTAACTCAAAAGCTTTCCTTTCCAAAAATAGCAAGAGACGCACTTGCCTGGATGATAGTGATGCCACCTTTGAACGGAAGAACCATGGTTCTCTCTCACTGTTGCTTTTTCTCTTATTTGACTGAAGGGGAGGAAGTGGAGATGGGAGCAAGTAGGTTAGCAACACATGTCAAAAAAGGACTAAAGAAGAAAATACGTGTTTATGGTTGGCAATAACCTTTCCTTACATGTACAATTAGAGTACAAAATAGCGCAACATTAAATATTTAAAAAGCAAACTTGCTCAGTGCTATGATCACTCACAGTAGTAAAACACCCTCATGTTTCTAAGCCTCCTAATTAAACAGAGGAAATTAGAACTTCATGGCATGGTAGACAGCTCTAACAAGCTTGTTTAAAGGAGTTAAAGAAATGTGTTGATTGGAGCAAGCCAGGAGCACACACAGTAAAGATAATGTATTCTCAAATGAAGACAGGCAGTCCTGTAGCAGAGAAGAAAGACATTGAGGACATAAACTTGGGCCTACTGGTGGATGGGTGCCTCTCTCCAGAATCACAGCTTTCAAATTTGCTTATTGATTGTCTTCACATTCTCTTATCTGGAAAGAACAGAAAGTATACACCTACAGCTGCATTTGAGTTATTACTCTTCATACTCTGGTACTGGAACAAGTACAGAGGAGTGGAAAGTGGCAGAGGGCAGGGGAAAAGGGGCAGAGGTACTGTGCCAGCCTTTAGAGCCATGCAGAGAACAGAAAAACCATCCCATTCATTTTTACACAGTGATTAAGGACAAAAACCATGACCCTCCACATAGGCAATCCCAAAAATTCCATCATAATACTCTTAGAACTAAAATCCAAACTCAAAAGTGTATCGGGACTCAAAATCAGCACTCAAAGCTCAATAGCATTCCTGTACACCAATAACAAACTCCCTGAGAAAGAAATTAGGGAAACAATATCCTTCACATTAGCATAAAGTAAATTAAATACTTAGGAATTAATCCAACCAAGGAAATGAAAAATATCTACAATGAAAATTAGTATAGTAGCATAAAAAGGAGATTGAAGAGGATTTTGGAAAATAGAAGGATATCTCTTATTCTCAGATAGGCAGAACCAATATAGTTTAAATCACCATACAATAATTCCAAACTGTTATATAGATTTAATGTAATCCCAATCAAAATACCAGTATCATTCCTTGAAGAACTGGAAAAAGTAATCTTAAAATTCATATGGAACCAGGATAGACATAGAATACAAAAGCAGCTCTGAGCAACAAGGGCAAGGCAGGGGGCATCACAATCCCAGACGTCAAGTTATACTACAAAGCTACAGTGATAAAAAAAAAAAAAGCATACTATTGTGGAAAGAAAAGGATTGTGGATCTAATGGAACAAAATAGAAGATACAGAAACAACTCCAGGCACACTCAGCTATGTTACTGTTGAAAAATGGACCAAATCCCCACTCTGGAGGAAATACAGCCTCTTAAATAAATGGTGCTGGGAAAACTGGCTGCCCACACACTGAGGGCTGAACCTGGACTCATATCTCTCATCATTCATTAAACTAAAATCAGAATGGATCAAAGACTTAAACACTAGAACAGAAACAATCTTCTGGAAGACAAAATAGATAAAGTTCTTGAACACATAGGTTTAGGCAGACTTTCTGAACAAACCCCCAGTTGCATAAGAAATACAGTGATACCAAGAATCAACAAAAAGGATTACATCAAATTAGAGAAAAAACTTCAGCACGGCAAAAGAACCGACTAACAAAGTGAAGAAACAGGTTACAGACAACACAACTGGAAAAATTTCCAGCTACTATTCAGACAAATATATTCTAGAATTATAAAGGACTCAAACAAATTAGGCCCCCTCAAATTTAAAGGCTAAATGAAAAATAAGCATTCAAAATGAATAAACACATCTTAGATGAAAATATACAAGTGGTCAACAAATACATGAAAAATGTTTAACATCACTGTCCAAATGAGAAATACAAATTAAAACACTGAGATTCCATTTCATTCCAGAAAGAAGGCTATCATCAAGAAATCAAACAATAAGAAATGTTGGTGATGTTATGGGGAGAAAGGAACACTTCTACATTATTATTAGGACTATAAAGTTATACAACCACTATGGAAATCAGTATGGAGTTTTCTCAAAAAATCAAAACTAGAAATTCTATTTGACTCAGCTATTCCTCTTCTAGGTGTTTCCCCAAAGAGTTAAAAGGCACTAGAGTAGTCTTGGCATGCTCATGTTTATAGCAACACAATTCATAAAAGCTAAATCTTGGAAATAGCCTATATGTCCATCAACAGATGAAAGAGGAAAAAAATGTGGTATTTGTACACAATGGAATACTACCCTACCATGAAATGGATAAACTTGAGTCATTTGTAGGAAAATAGATACAGTTTAAAATCATTGTGTTAACTGTTAATTGAAGTAACTCAGACACACAAGATTAAATATTGTATGGCTTCTCTTACATGAATATATGTGTGAATATAATATAATATAATAATGTAATACAAATAATATAATAATATAGTATAATATAATATAATATACATGTGTGTTATACAGTGTGTATGTGTGTGCTAATATATAAATAATTATGAAATAAAAGATAGATAATAAGAAAAAAGAGAAAAAAGAAACAGTTGTTGTTTCTTTTGTTGTACTCCAACGTGGACAATGCGATTATTATGTACTGCAAACATGCACTAATAAAAAGTAAAAGAAAAAAAGACCCTGAAATTAATCAATCATGATAAACTTTGTAAAACACCTCTGAATTTGATCTTGAAAAGGCTTCATAATTCTTTTGATAGCTCTAAGAAGAAAATGGATAAAAGGTTAAATTCCTTTTCATTCTCTTATGAAGAACAAAGTTCAATGTTGTATATTTTCTGGTTAGTTAACCCACTTTGTGGGCCCCTGAGATCTAGTTTGTGATTGAGAGAATCAATAAACATGATGAAACTGGACCTATCTGGGAGCAAAGATCCCCATGTGCTCCTCACATTGTCTACCAATGACAGCAGAGACAAATCTGGAAGTGGACACTTTTCTTTTGTTATATCTCCTGTATGTTTTTTGTTATGGTTGTGGTTTTGCTTTTGCTTTTGTTTTTCTCATTTATTGTTTGATCTTGTTTTTATATGAGTTTGAACATGATTTATAGCCCCTTTGTGGTTGTGGTTCTGTTCTATTTTTTTATTCTTCCTTTTCATTCCCTCCAGTCTTCTGCACCAGTTTCACAAAGTTAGCCTGATCCTCCTTTGTCTTCCAATCTTACTTCTAATCTCTTTCTCTTCTTCTACTTCTTTTTTTTCCTCTATTACCTATTTTAAATTTTAACTCCTGACGGCAAAATTGACATATTAAAGACTTGTATATTGCATATAATTTTCTGGTCTATTTTAGACTTTGTTATATAACTACAAATCTATTTCCTATGGTTAAAGGTGGCAAGTTAATGGTTATATCAGTTTGCCATTTTCTAGGCTGTGTTTGATGCTATTGTCATTGCTTATGGTACCACTATAGGGCAAAGTGACATAATTGTTCTAAACAGCTGTGCTTCCTGGTATTTAAAGACTGAGACTGACAAAAGGTAACAGAAAATACTGTGGCACAGTGCCAAAAAACTACAGAGTGGGTCATTAGACAGCAACTTCTCATCCTCAACAAATTGAAGAGGTATGATCTTGAAACAGACTCAAACTCCAAAAACCAACTACACTTGGAAGACATCTTGGAGAAATAATCATTTCCTAGGGGCACTAAATGCTATCAATAAAGCAATCCACCATAGGCAATTTATAAGCATCATTCCTGGAATTAAACTAAAAAGAAGAAAAGAAAGTGAGAAGACATTTAAACAAGATGCAACCCCAGACATCCAGTTCACCAAAGACAAACTCATAGGGCAGTGAAATGGGACAATCTGAAAGCTATGCACTTGGCCTCTCTGAAGAGGTAATAACAAAGCAATGAATGAGACTCTAGAAAAATTCAAATGAGAAATAAGTTTTCAGCTAACTGCAGAGATGGTACCCATAATGAAAACCATGCTTAGTGACTCTAGAGCAGAAACTAGAGACAAAAAACTAGCAAACTTAAGAAAATTACGGAAGCTGTGAATGATCAGCATAGGAAAGAAATGAAATCAGTAAGGCAGATTCAAGCAGATATGCAGGAGAATAAAAATTCCATTGAAAAACATCTGCAGCAGATTAAGTCGGTGTAAGGATGGCATCTCAAATATGGAAGACAGGCTTGTGGTTAGTGACCATGAAAAGAACAATTTCTTAAAAATAGAAAGGGAACATGAGAAATCAATCCAGCAGCTCATCAATGAGATGAGAAAGTATAACTTAAGATTGATTGGAGAGACAGATCCACCTCCACTTGCCTGGCATGGCCACTGGACGGCTCTTTCTTGCAGGCAGCCAACATGGGCAGAGAAAACCAGCAGATCTGCCTCTGGCTGCCAGGAACCACCACCAGAAGGCTCCTTCCTGAGGGCAGCCAGCAAGAAAAGGGACACATAGCCAGGCAAGCCCGGTGCACCTGTAGGTTCCTTGAAGGCCCTGGGTTCCTTCAGGCAGTCCTCATTCTCTGGGAAAATCAGACAAACACACCCCTGTGTGCCTGCCACCATTGTAGGAGTTCCAGTGTAGACACACAGGCTGAGAAGCAGCCCCACCTCCACACACACCTGGTCATTGGGGAAGCCCACTCCATACCCTATTACCTCCCTGTAAATCTGGGGTCAGAGGACCCCAGGTGCCTGTCCCATTACCCCACACCACAGAGGAGTAGCCAAAGTGGGAAGTGCCTGGGGCCCCACAGCCAGTTGGTTGGGAGGAACCCAGAAGAATGACAGGATGACAGAGCAAAAAGAAATCTCCAGCCTCCAGCTCACACAGAACAAGTCTGGGAGATACAGTCATGCAGGAAAATGTAAGTCACACACCTAAAATCCCTGAGAGGACAGCAACTAAAGTAAAGAAACAACTTCATGAGATTGTAAAAGCAATCAAATCAGAAATAATATCTCAGGTAAAAGAAGAAATCACAAACATAATGAGAATTGCTCAGCATATGTAAAGAAGACATAGATAAAAAGGAGGAGCAAAGGAAAATGATGGAAACCTTGAATGAATAATATGGAATTACAATGCATGTAACAGATTCAAAGAGAAATCTAGGAAATTAAAAAGTCAGTTGAAAGCTGGAAAAACCACTTGAAAGAGACTGAAGATAGACTTTCAAACTTTGAAGATAGGATTGCAGCTAGCGATCATGAAAGAAAAGATCTCTTAAAAATAACAAGGAATCAGGAGATAACAATTCAACAGCTGCAAGATGACACAAAGAAGCATAATAGGTGTCACTGAAGAAGCAGGGTCAACACAAATGAAATTAAAAGGCTATTTACAGAAGTAATAGCAGAAAACTTCCCAAACATGGGAAAAGGATCTGGCATGCAGATAAAATCTGGCATGCAGATAAATGAGGCATATAGGACTCCAACTATCCATAACCAAAGTAAATTTACACCTAGACATATAAAAATCAAGATCCCTGAAGTTCAGCACAAAAATAGAATATTTAAAGCTGTTAATGAAAAGAAACAGATCACCTATAAAGGAAAAAGAGTCAGAATCACAGCCAACTTGTAAACACAAACCATCAAGTCAAGAAAAGCTTGGAGTGAAGTGTTTGAAATCCTGCAAGAAAACAACTTCTAACCCAGATTAACCCTGCAAAACTGTCTTTCAAAATTGATGGAAAAATAAGATACTTCCATGATAAAGAAAAACTGAAGGAATTCATGACTGGAAAACCAACCTTACAAAGAGTGCTAAAGAATATTCTAGAGAGAGATAAAGGTGATCATGGTTCCAGGAACAGTAGCAGAGGAGGATCACCAAACAAGACAAGCAATTGAATGAAGAGGAAAAGTGGCAGGACAAAATCAGGAGGATAGAATGGCAAAGAAAAACCAATGTATGCTGGTTGTAACATTAATGTAGATGGCCTCAGTTTAGCAACAAAAAGAAACACAAGGAGAGTGGATCAAGAAACAAGATCCATCAATATACTATATACAAGAAACACATTTAACTGGAAAGGAAATTCACAGACTGAAAATCAAAGAAGAGAAAACAATTGTCCCATGCAACAGGAGACCAGAAACAAAGCAAAGGTAACTTGCCCATCAACCATAGAATGGATAACAAACATATGGTATTTTCATACAATGAAAAGCTGCCCAGCTATCAGGTAGAATAATCTTGAGGCTTTTGTAGGTAAATGGATGCACTGGAGATCATGTTCATGGGCAAAAACGGTTTGAACCATACAAGCACATCTTAGCATAAAAACAGAAAGAGTTAATGGGATTCAGAAAGCAAAATAGTTATTATAAAACTGATAGGGGAAGAAACACCTGTGAGAGGAAAGTGGTAACTACTGTTATTTTCTTATTGTCTTGTCTTGAACTCCTGTACTGTTTTCATAATTTTGTTAAGTTTGGCTTTGTTTTGTCTTGTTAGATTCCACTTTGATGGTATGGGCAGCTATTTTTAACATAATGGGATATATTATGGTAATCATGGTTGGTTTCCTATTATCCTGTTTCAAAGTCTTTAATACTTTCATTCATTTGTTTAGTTGGTTTTATTCTGTTTTGTTTGATTTTACTATGTGTGATGGTATGAACAGCTATTTTGAAGAAAACAAGACATTATGGTAACTGTTGTTGATTTACTATCATCTTGTTTTGAAGTCCTATCATGCTTTTGTTCTTTTGTTTTGATTGATTCTATTCTGTTCTGTTTTATTTAGTTTTATTATATGTAGTAGTATGGACAACTTTTTGAAGAAAATGAGATACTAGAATAACCATTGTTCATTTCCTGGTTTTGAAGTCCTATAATATTTTCATTTTCTTGATTGGTTTTATACTATTTTGTTATGTTTGATATTATTGCGTGTGAAGGTATGGTCAACTATTTCAAAGAAAACAAGAGACATTATAGTAGCCACTGTTAATATCCTGTTGTCTTGTTGTGAAGTCCTGTGTTGCTTGCATTGTTCTGTTCTGATTTTCTTTGTTCTGTTTTGTTTTATTCTCTTGAAAATAAAAATTTTAAAAAAGATTGATTGGAATCAATGAAAAAGAAAGATATAGCACTATATATATATATATATAGAGAGAGAGAGAGAGAGAGAGAGAGACAGAGACAGAGAGAGACAAAGAGAGAAAGAGATAATTTGACATACAGATAAGTGGGGGATATAGAACTCTAATTAGCCACTATTAAAAAAATCTACACCCAGACATATCATAGTTAAGATTTCAGAAATTCAATACAGGAACAGAATCTTAAAAATTTACAAGCATCTTAAAAACTGTTAGGGAAAAGAAACAAATCACCTATAAAGGAAAACCCGTTAGAATCAGAGCTGACTTCTCAGTTCAAACCCTCAAGCTAAGGTCAGCTTGGAACGAAATATTTCAAGTCCTAAAGGAAAACAACCTTCAACCCAGATTGACGTATCCCACAGATACGTCAGATACGGTTTTGCAGATATCTTGCAAAACCGATGGAGAAATAAGATACTTCCATGGCAAAGAACATCTGAGGAAATTTGTTACCACAAAGCCAACCTTCCAAAATGTTCTGAAGGACATTCTAGAAAGAGATAACAAGGACTACAACACCATGAACCACAACAGAAGGAATCCACTAGGCAAGGCAAATAATTAAACAAAGGGAGGGGAAAAAAGAGGGGAGCTAATAACAGGAAAATACCATGATAAGGATAAGTCAGTTCATATCAGTTATAGCCATCAATATTAATGGTCTCAATTCACCATTCAAAAGGCAGAGACCGGCAAAATGGATCAAGTCACAAGAACCAACAATACACTGCATAAAAGAAATGCATTTAATTAAAAAAAAAAACCTCATAGACTAAAAGTCAAAGGATGGAAAACAATACTCCATGTGAATGGAACCCAGAATAAAACAGGCAAAGTGAATTTCAAACCAAGACTGATTAAGGGAGATAAAGTAGGTCATTACATTCCTGTAAAGGGGACAATCCAAAGGGAAGAAATAACAAATATATATATATATATATATATATATATATATATATATCTATGCAACAAATTTCAGTGCACCCAATTATATAAAGCAAGTACTAGTGGACATGAAAAATCAAATAAGCACTAATACATTTGTATTGGGGTATCTCAATACCTCACTGTCACAAAATTCCAGGTCGACTACACAAAAAATCAACAATGATATATTAGAACTGAGCCAAACTTTTGAATAAACGGACTTAGTAGATAGCTACAGTGTGTTCCACCCACAGCATCAGAATACATATTCTTCTTACCTGCATGAGGGACTTCCTCCACAACAGACCACATACTAGCTCATATATAGCATGATCAATTAAATGCAAAGGAATTGAAATTATCCCATGCATATTATCAGGTTATAGCACAATGAAATTGTAAATCAGTGACCAAAAAAAGACCACAGAAACTTTAAAAACACATAGAAATTAAACAGCACCTTCAATGGGTCACAGATGAAATTAAAGAAGAAATTAGGCAGTTTATAAAGTTGAATGACAATGACAGTACAACATACCAGAACTTATGGGATATAATAAAAGCAGTTCTAAGAGGGAAATTTATAGCAGCAAAAACCTACATCAGGAAAATAGAGCAAGCACAAATACACAACTTAATGGTGAACCTCAAACATCTAGAAAAACAAGAGCAGACTAAACCCAAAGCTCATACTAGCAAGGAAATTACAAAGATCAGAACTGAAGTTAATGCATTGGAGACTAAAAAAGCAATACAAAGAATCATTGAGTTGAAGCATTGGTTCTTTTAAAGATTAAATAATGCCAACAAACCCTTAACCAGCCTTATCAAAAAAGGAAAGAAAAGACTCAGTTCCATGCAATTAGGAATGAAAAGGGGGAAATCATAATGGGCCTTGCAGAAATCCATAAGATTATTTGTACTTACTTTGCAAATGTGTATTCTAATAAGATGGAAAAAACAGGACAAATGGACAGATTCCTAGATACACAGGAATTACCAAAGTTGAATCAAGAAGAAGTAGAAATCCCTAATAAACCAATATGAATTAATGATATCGAACATGTAATTTAAAACCTCAACAAAGAAAAACTCAGGCCCTGATAGATGCTTTGCTGAAATCTACTAGAAATGTAGAGAAATCATAATACCACTACTTCTCAAACTCTTTAAAAAAATTGAAAGGGAAGCAATACTCCCAAATTTATTCTTGGAAGCAAGTATTATGCTGATATCAAACCTGTAGAAGGATCCAACTAAGAAAGAGAATTACAGGCCAATTTCCCTAATGAAGGGAGATGCAAAAATCCTTCATAAGATACTGGCAAACTGAAAGCAGCAGGTCATCGAGAATATTATACACCGTGGCCCTAAAGCAAGGCCAGCAGATTGCTGTAGCTGCTGGTTTCAAACAGGAGCCTAAAGAGAATTCTTTCTGTGGTCTGTTGGCCATTTCAGAACTTTGGAAATGGAATAGTCAATTCATCAGAAAGAAATAGCAGGTGAGTATGGCAGACTTTGGGGGGCCTGCAGGGGAGAGACCCTGGCGCCTCAGGACCTGCACCATGCAGTTGACTCAGGGTGCCAGGAGAACAAGGAGCTCCTCCCCTCTCTGGGGGGGCAGCTGTGATTCTGCCGGCGTGTGGGCTGAGAATCAGACATCTCACGTCATCCTGTCCTGTCCCCCGTCCTGTGTCCCCCCTCCACCTCCCCCCTGCCTAGCAAGTGGGAGCCAGTGAACTACACATCTTGTGAAAAGATTGGCTGTTATTTAGGATGAGCTCCCCATATGCAAAGATAAGGACAACCATTTGGAAGAAGACAAGAGACAATATGACAGATAGTGAAGATCTCTGGTTGTCTAGCTTTGAAATTTATGCTTTCTTTTGTCCTGTTCTGTTCTGTTTTGTTGTGTTTAACTCTACTGCCTTTTAAAATAAAATTTTAAAAAAATTTTAAAAAGAATATTATACACCATAACAAAGTGGAATTCATCCCAGGGATGCAGGGATGGTTCGACATATGTAAATCAATAAATGCAATATATCATATTAA
The DNA here is from genome assembly GCA_004027295.1 of Dolichotis patagonum. Lineage (NCBI taxonomy): Eukaryota > Metazoa > Chordata > Mammalia > Rodentia > Caviidae > Dolichotis > Dolichotis patagonum. The sequence continues at coordinate 45,247 of PVJX010013299.1, forward strand.
AAGGCTAAGGACAAAATATCATATGATCATCTCAAAGGACACAGAAAAAGCTTTTAACAAAGTTCAGAACCCATTCATGATAAACTCCCTACAGAAAATTAGAATAGATGAGCTTTATCTCAATCTGATGAAAGCCATCTATGACAAACCCAGAGCCACCATCAAACTAAATGAAGCAAAACTGAATGCTTTCTCTCTAAAATCAGGAAGAAAACAAGGATTTTCACTGTTGTCACTCTTATTCAATATAGTCCTGGAAACTTTAACCAGAGCAATTAGAGAAGAGAACAAAATAAAAGGAATAACAGTTGGAAAGGAAGAAGTTAAATTATCATTATTTTCAGATGGCACATTACTCTACAAAAAAGGCCCCAAAAATTCCACTAAAAAACAACTAGATTTTATAAGCAAATTTAGTAGCATTGCTGGATAGCACATTAATACTCAAAAATCAATAGCCTTCTTGTGCAGCAATAACAAACTCACAGAGAGAAATTAGGAAAACTATGCCTTTCATAATAGCATCCAAAACAATGAAATATCTAAGAATAAATCTAACAGATGATGCAAAAGACCTCTACATTGAAAACTATACTACTCTGAAGTGAATAGGAGATAGAAGAGGATATCAGGAAATGGAAAACTATCCCTTGCTTTTGGGTTCGAAGAACCAATATAGTGAAAATGGCCATATTTCCAGAAGTGTTATACAGATTTAATGCAATCCCAATCAAAATTCCAATGGCCTATCTCACAGAATTAGAGAAAACAAACCTAAATTCATTTGGAACCACAGGAGACCTAGAATAGCAAATGCAATTCTTGGCAACAAAGGCAATTCAGGGGACAATCTTTGTCTAGACAGACAATCTGTCAGACAATCTCTGACTAGAAATTATAGTATAAAGCTACTGTGATAAAAACAGCATGGTATTAGAAAAAAAAACAAAATGAAAAAAAAAACAGACCCAAGGATCAACGGAACAAATGAGAAGATGCAAAAATATCTTCAGATACACTCAGCCATCTTATCTTTGCAAAGTTGACAAAAACTTTAACTGGAAGAAAGATAGTCTCTTTAATAAATGGTGCTAGAAAAACTGGCTCTCCACATGCCAAAGATTAAAATTGGACCCATATGTTTCACCACGCACTAAACTAAATTAAAAATGGATCAAAGATCTAAATATTGAAAGAGAAACATTAAATCTGCTGGAGGATAGAATAAGTAAAATTCTTGAAGACATTGATGTAGGCAGACTTTATGAACAAAACCTGATCATACAAGAACTGTTTCAAAGAATCAACAACTGGGATCCCACCTCATAAGAAAGCTTTGAACAGAAAGAGAAACCATCAATAGAGTGAAGAGACCACCCACAATGTGGAAAAAAATGTTTGCCAGCCGTATCTCAGACAAAGGATCACTATTGAGAATATACAAAGAACTCAAAATATCAGACCTCCCAAATTTAAAGACCCAGTCCAAAAATGAGCATCTGAGATGAATATACACTTCTCAGATGAAGAAATATAAACAGCAAGTAAATATATGAAAAAATGTTGAATATCATTGGTCATTTGAGAGATGCAAGTTGAAGCAACCCTGAGATCCATCTCAGCCCAGAAAGAATGGCCATTAAGAAATCAACCGATAACAAATACTGAGAGGGCTATGGGAAAAAAGGAGACCTTCTCTGCTGTTGGTGTGAGTGTAGACTAGTGCAACTGCTGTAGAAATAATCATAGAGATTGCTCAAAAAACTAGGATTAGAGGTCCCATTTTACCCAGCTATTCCCCTTCTGGGTATCTTTCCAGAAGAATTAAAAACAACATATCACTGTGGTATATTTGTACCCACATTTATAGCAGCACAATTTGTAATGGCTAGATCTTGGAAGCAACCCAAATTTCCATCAACTGAGGAATGGATAAAAAAGGTGTGGTCTTTTTATACAATGGAGTACTACTCAGCCATAAAGAAGGACACACTGGAAACTTTTTTTAAAATTTTATTTAGAAAGAAAAAAACCAACCAAACAAAACAAAAAAAGGGTAGCAACAATACAGAATTCCAAAGGAAAAAAAGAAAAGAACAACAACAAAAAAAACCACTAAGAAATCACTAGTTGATAAATTACATACTGTCATCTTGGAAATAGTTGTTCAAGTTACAAAATTAAAGCAAACAAAGTAGACATTCAAACAGTGAGACTATTAACAGTTCTGCTCAACAATCTAACAAAAACAGTAGTATGGTCATCTATCTTCCACACTTAAACATACATGCAGTTATATTCTTTAGAGCACTTTCTCTTGCTCTCTCTTTTACAAGCAATTAGGCATTTTGGGTTTTATTACTCCTACAGTTCTTATTACTTTTTTTATTTTAAAGAGAATAAAACAAAAGAGGGCAGAACAAAGCAGATCAGAACAGAACAACATAAGCAACACAACACTTTACAACAAGACAACCGGACATTAACAGTAGCTGTCAAAATATCTCTTTCTCTGCTATAGTTGAGCATAGTTTCAGATACA